>CAVNYN010206159.1:13458-32401 GCA_963692815.1 Nyctanthes arbor-tristis | reverse complement strand
ACGACGCTCTTCCGATCTCACAGACACATACACAGAGAGAGAGAGAGAGAGAGAGAGAGAGAGAGAGAGACGGGTTAAGGGTGAAGGGAACGAAGGTTAACCCTAAAAATGAACCAAAGCCTATATATACTTCAAGTGAACAACTAGATGCAATCCAAGATCAACGGTTGACAAGCAACACATGGGCCGGACTTAAAGGCAAAATAGGCTGGACATAAATAAATGGGCCAAACATTTGGGTCAACTAATTACAACAACTACCCTTTACATTTACATACTATATAGGGTAATTTTCACTCCGAGTCTCCAATCTTTCAAATTTGTATCAATTTTATCCCCAACCTTTTTTTCAGCCCACGCGATCCCCAACCTTTCCAAACTTATCACATCACGTCCTTGCTAATGTTTTCCGTTTGTTTCTTTCGTTAATATGCGTGAGTGCATTCCACACCCCAAATCATGTAGGGGCATTAATGACAAACCATAAATTACAACTTCTTCTCCAATATGGTCTAGAAGAGACGTGAAGCATTGGAAATTAGGGATAAATAAAATGTTTGATTCTCATGTGAAGCATTGGAAATTAGGGATAAATAGAATGTTTTATTCTTTCTTCACCGATTCTTCTACAAATCAATCTTCTTTCCAATCGATTTTGAAAAAAAAAAAAAAAACTTCGAAATCAACTTATCAACTCGAGCTTCAATCTTGCTCTTGTCATTGCAAGAAGGATGCTGCTCATAGTCCGTAAAATGGGGGGAGATGCACCGGTTTATGGTAAGAACGAAAGAAATTTCTTTTATGATTTCTGGGGCTTTCTGGTACAGTTTATCTCCATTGGCTACAGCCTTATTTTCAATGTGTTTTTGTGTTCATCATATTCAAAAAGAATTTATGCAGGATTTTTTTTGCTTCTCTAATTTATGCAGTTTATCTTCATTGACTGCAGCCTTAGTTTCAACGTTCAGTCTGATACTTGTACAACCGTAATTCGAATGCTGATTTAGCACTACAAACCGCACATGAATTTAACATAAACAGGTTCTCTGAGTCTTCATTTCATAAAAATATGTTAACTACAGTTAAATGTAACTTGCAACATTATTTTACTAGCTAGGAACGACGCTATGACAAAAACGAGCAACAAGACATAAGTCATTAGTAGAGGATTTCAAATGCTCTCGCACTAGTAGATTCATTAATCCTTAGTCTCAGTTCAAGATTAATATAGAGGGAGGAAATAGTCCTAGTAATAAAAAAAGATACTTAAAAAATGGGGTTCAAAATTGGGCGTTGAAAATTTTATGGAAGAAGAGGCATTGGGAAAGTAACATGCCTTTTGGAGGGAGAAAATCAACTTTTGGAGGGAAAGAAAAACCTGACCATAGATTGTCAATAATGCCAATGTCTATTTTGGGGTGTGGAGTGTACTCATGCATATTAACAGAGGAAACAAACAGAAAACGTTATCAGGGACGTGATGTGATAATTTTTGAAAGGTTGGGGATCGCGTGGGCTGAGAAAAAAGGTTGTAGATAAAATTGATACAAATTTAAAAGGTTGGGGACTCAGAGTGAAAACTACCCTATTACATATTGTATTTTATCTTATTTTATTTAATCAAAACAAAAAACACCTTAGGCTTCGGCCTAGAAAAAATAGAAACAAATTACAAAAATTCTATTGTATAATAATAAATTACTCTTTATTATTATTGAAATTAACAAACCATACCCTATATATAATATTTTTCTTGAATTTATTTTTTGAAAAAATAGAACACCGATTGTTATTGAAATAAATAAAACATCAAGGGAGCGTCAAAAGCCAAAATAGAAACCATGATAATAATAAGAAATCCAAATGGAGCATCATAATACAGAAGTTATCTGTCTTGTGAAACTTTTGAATTCTTTTGTAATATGTTCTCCATGGAAGCCTGATAAACTATGCATAGTAACCCAAGCTTGCTTTTTTTTTTGGCTTGAATTTGGAAAATGCCTTCATTAAAATCTTCATGCTACACCTCAGTGAAGTCATCAGTTGAACGAGCAAGTTCCTCAAACTTGACATACATTCATCTTTTTTTTCTAAAGTGAATTTGCACGATCCTAGCCCTGGCTTCTTCGCTAGGATGTGGAAACTCAATTTTATGATCCAATCGACCCGATGTCATCATTGCTGGATCCAATTATATCAGCTCGATTGGTGGCCGCTATCACCTTGACACTATCATTTTGTTGTTACCTTTTCAATAATTAAAAATTAATTTCAATAAGTGAATTTTATTGTTCCCTTTTCAATTTTGTGTGTTTTAGGGGATGGTGGTATATTTATTTTTCATTTTTTTAATAAAGGAAAATCTCAATTTTCATTATCATTTGAATATTCTAATACATCATATGATAACATGACTAATAACCATTATGGTACATTGCTCAAGGTACAAGGGCTGGAAAAGGAATAAGCCCTTCCAACTATTTCATGCGCAATTGAACTGGCTTTTTTTCCATCAACTAAATTGTGCAATCACAAATGAGTAGGCCAGATTCATTTCGATCCTTCACACAGGCCATTCACTGCTTCGACTGCCATTTTTGCATTTGATTCAATAATGGCATTGGTGATATTCAAGGAATTCAACCAGTGGAGAACACTCCTCATTCCAATAGATGCTGCTTCATGTCCTCGAAAAACTTGCCCTGCTTGTTATCTCGCAGGCAGCACCTTTCCAACTCCAATACTTTGTTCTTCAGCAAAACTTGTAGCATCAATATTATATTTCACAACCCTAATCAGTGATTTCTACTAGCAATTTGAATTGGGGTTTACATGCATTCTAACTAAATCATTCTTGTTGGCTTCCTTCCATTCATAAAGAGATGACAAACCATGTTGAATAACACGGTGAGGATTGTGAAGTTGACCATCAATAATCTAGAGTTCCTTTTTCTATAAAGTCTAAATACTCCATGAGAGAGCACAAATTTTTTGGATTGTCAATCCATAACACTAAAGAACTAATCTTTAAATAGAGTAGAATTGTGAGAGGTGAAATTGAAATTGATTGTCCTTTAACTGAAAAGGGAGTGCAAGCCTATTTCTTCTCCACTTATATTTGTCGGTCTATTTTTGTTAACAAATATAACAAGAAAAATAACAAGAAAACTTCAAGAAGCAAACCGAGTAAAATTATTTGTTAAAAAATGCAAATTTTTGTAAATATAACAGTAAAAACGCCTTGTTTTTAATGTAGTCATTAGAAGAGTTCATTTCCAAAACTTCCCGCAAAACCTCTGACCTTACGTCGCGTGTGTGGATACACGCCACGTGTATTTAAAATACACATGACTTGTATGAAATATACGTGGCATGCATTCACACATGGCACGTGAGGTACAAAACCTGATGGAGGTTTTTGAAAATTTTCTATTATTAGAATATTTCATTTCATATATTTAACTTTTAAAAAATATTGTAGAATAAAAGGGAAAAAGAAAGATTTTTTAGTAAAAGAATTAGTAAAGAATATTTTATAGAATAATGAAATAATATGAAAATCGTTATGTTTGCAAGTTGCAATTTGCTTATGAAATGGGGCATTTTGAAATTGGACCATTTTCTAAAATTTGGCACCTGAGCATCTCCAACGTAGAGGAAAACTTGGGTTGCCAAGTCTGACGGGAAAAAACTTTACATTTCTCTATTTTTTGTAAAAAAATTTTTGGAGACATAGGTTACCGCAAACACTTTAACTCACGTGAAGCAGCAACTCAACGTACAAAATCGCCCGTGTGACTTTAAAAGCAGTTTCACCGCAAATAAAGATATCGTGTGTCTCCAAAATAAAAAAATTGAAAAAAAAAAGAGAGAGATAGGGCTGGTTTAATCCTCATTATTTGGTAAAATTATAATGAGGAGAGAAGTAGAATATGTATTGAAAATGTAAAAACAAAAGTGTGAAAATGTAGTTGTAATTAACAATGTGTTTGGTAACTCATCTAGATTATAATCTGCTACACAACATCATTTCATTGGTTTCACTTACTTTTTGACTTTTTGAAAAAAGTGAAACCAATGAAATAATGTCGTATGACAAATTATAATCCAGATTATAATCTATGTGAGTTGTCAAACACTTTGTAAAAGTCAAGCCGCAATTGTTGATTTTTTATACAAAACAACTAATAAAATGATGCTACGTCGCAGATTATAATCTGGATCCTTATCAAACACTTTGTAAATAATTATCAGGTCAAATATCAAATCAGTGGTGAGTAAGATTATAATTTAGGGAAATAAAGAGAATCAAACAACCTCTTATCTCTTATCAAAATTTCTATTTTCTGTCCGCCGCGGCGTCCTTTTGTACTCGACTGGTGGATCCTTGTCAAAAGGCAGGCGCATAATGGCAGCAGACGCGACAAGCCGGAAGCCCGAGTTCCGGAAAGACGCTATCCACAATCGGTGGGTCATATTCTCGCCGGCGAGAGCACGCCGACCTTCAGACTTCAAATCCAAATCGGACTCCAATCCCAATTCCAATAATCAATCTGAATGTCCCTTCTGCGTGGGCCACGAGCACGAGTGTGCGCCGGAGATCTTCCGGCTCCCGCCCGGCTCCACTTCCGACTGGAAAATCCGAGTTATACAGAATCTCTATCCTGCTCTCAACCGAGAACTTGATTTTCCTAATTGCCCTTCGGTTTCTCCTCAATGTAGCGGTTATGTGTCTGTGAGCGGGTTCGGATTTCATGATGTGGTGATCGAGTCGCCGGCTCACCCGGTTCACTTGATCGATCTTGCTCCGGCTGAGGTCGGCGACGTTTTGCTCGCTTACAAAACAAGAATTGACCAGCTTCGCGCTCTTGATTCCATCAAATATGTTCAGGTTTAGTTTTGAGTTTTTCTATCTACTGTACACGAGTGCTCACTATCATTTTGCTGAACTATTCAAATTTCAGGTGTTCAAGAATCATGGTGCATCTGCTGGGGCATCGATGAGTCATTCCCACAGTCAAATATTGGCACTTCCTATTGTCCCTTCCGCGGTTTCTGCACGTATGGATAGCATGAAGGAATTCTTCGAGCAGACAGGAAAATGTAGCCTTTGCCAAGCCCTAAGAGATGAGTTATGTATTGATGAGTCGACCCATTTCCTGTCAATTGTTCCGTTTGCCGCGACATTCCCCTTCGAGATATGGATTATTCCTCGATATCACTCTTCTCATTTTCACGAGCTAGATAGCGAAAAGGTACTTTGTATTCTTTTCCCACCATGAGTTTTACCGATTCTGCAATTATGATCACAATGAAATAACAGACCTTGTAAAGCTTTAAATTTTTCAATGACAAAGCATTCTATTCTTCGGATGGATGTAATTGGACTTGATTATGTACTTGCACCTGAAATTGTGTCTTTTAACTTTTTTATCTTCTTCATTTTTAACTGCTTGCTATACATTGATAAGGCTAAATAATAATTTTTAACACACTTGTTTGTTTTGTAGGCTGTAGATCTTGGAGGATTGTTAAAACTTATGCTAATGAAAATGTCCCTACAATTGAACAATCCGCCTTTTAACTTCATGATTCATACTGCTCCACTTGATGTCAACCCCTCCTGGTTACCTTCCACTCACTGGTTTTTACAGATAGTGCCCCAGCTAAGCGGTGTAGGGGGATTTGAGATGGGGACAGGATGTTACATAAATCCTGTTTTCCCAGAGGATGCTGCGAAAATTTTGAGAGAAGTAAGTGTTTCAAATCGCAGATGAAAAGTTCAGAAGCAATTTTTTTGTTAATAACATGCTAGGGTAAATTTTGCTGAATTTGTTCTGTCATAGTTCACTTTTCGGAGTACATTGGATTAGTGCTTTTCATCCTTTTCTTTTTGTATCTTATATTGCGGTGATGATGTTCCAGGATTAATCATCAGTATGGATGCTAGTGCCAGACATTGTTTTATACTGGGTTTTGGTGGTTTTATCTAGTTTTGATAGATGCTCTTGGGATATTGTTATATTTTCTAGTTTTGATAGATACTCTTGGATATTGTTATATTTTCCACCATTTTTCCAGCCATGCCAAAGGAATTAGGTTATTTTGAAGGAAGAGTAGGAAAACTACTGGATATATAAAACGCAGAACAAAGGGAATACTTGGCAAAACAAGAATAAAAGCTCTATGCAAACTTCTACAAAAAATTAGTCGCTGTCCCCTCACATGAGGCACTAGCCAACACTGTTAATATAGAAGGCCACATTGGCTTAATTGCATGTGGGTGAAGGTAAATTTTCAAATTTTACATTCCAAAAGGAAAAATATATGTTAATTGAAGAGTCCAATAGATTTAACCCACTTTGGCCCACACCAAAAGCATCTCAGAAAATTTAGTGGACTTAGAGCAGTCCAAGAGACACTTTAAAGGCAAGATGCTCTTTCTCTTAGAGCTAAACCGCCTCGATGCTCTTTCTCTTAGAGCTAAACCCACCCCCTCTTTATTCTTACTTCACAATGAGTGCGTTTAAACTAATGCAGATTTCAATACTCTACTTAAATCATTCAAATTATATTTGAATTAATTGGTTGTTAACAAATAACAAATTAAGTTAAACAAAAAGTGAATAGAATTTGCTATATGTCTCTTTAGAAGAGCAAAAAATACAGTATTGTTGAAGCGCACCAAGAAGGGGGGGGGGGAAGAAGAAAGAAAGAAAGGAAAAAACTTTCTGTTCAAATTGAAGATAATTTCTATTATAGAGAAGATTTTCTTTATAAATAGAAAGTCCCCCATGGTCCATGGATGCTCTTAGTAAGCTTAGTGGGACTTAGCTTCTCTGACTCAAGTATGCATTAAGGTAGTTTTGGCCTTTCCCAATGCATATACATGCACAACATTGCACACGCATGTATTACATGTGGGTCGTACTGGGCAGGGTGAGAGAAGAAAAAGTTGTGCTGTTTATTATTGAGGAACAGACGTGCACTTACTGTATGTGTTTGACATTCTTAAGTTTTAAGAGTGTTCATGGGCATGTTAGAGCATCCACAATGGGCTTCGTAGTGTCACAAGTTAGCTACCGGTCAAATTTATGATTCCAATTGTTATTCTAGTGTGTTAGCTAAAAGAATCTTTCGCTTCATATGCTAGCTTTCTTGCTAAACTTTAGCTAGCATTATTTTCCTTGGAAATTCTTTTTTCTTTCTATTTAGTGTTTGTTGACTGTTGAGTTTAATGCTTGATTTGGTTGTAATAGAATGGTTAACTTGTTTAATGTGATATGGTGAAATATGACGTATAGATGTGTCACTAACATTCACAAACATTCCTTTTATTGTTTATGTGGCTATCTAAAATTAACAGTCATTATGGATGCTCTTATTTAAGTGTAAATTATCTGTTCAGTTACGGCCTAAATTTAATATTGTAATCGGATTAACTAGATAATTAAGTTATCATTTAAGAAGAGGATCTAGATTTTAGTTTGGTTGCTGCACTATTTTGGTTAATTATCGACTCTTGATTTGTTATGTTTTCTTTTCTAGCTTCATAATGCCAGTGACTTTTTATGTGTCATTCAACTATTCAAGTTGATTTCTCTTACCTTGTTTATCAGGTGGTCATTGCACAAGACTCAAGTCAGTGAAGAGCTTGCTCAATGACTGTGTTGATGCAGAAGTAGATTATGTCATAAAAGTCAGGGATAGAGTTTTCCTACAAAGATTATAAAACTATGTCTCCATGTTCCGCGTAAAATATGGAGTTAGATTCTCATCTCAACGCATACTCGCACAGCTTCAACTTTTACAGAAGCACCGTCATTCATGTTCTCAACTAAAAGAACCCTGCTGCTCAATATTTCAGACAGTTCATTGGTGTCAAGTATGGAAGCACAAGGCTCAGGAAGAGCCGACTTTAGAAGCGTTTACAGAATTTATGGTGTCATGTTGTCATGTCATTGAAGACGTGTGAAATCTGTTCTGATATCCATACAAGGTCAAACGTCCAGTTTACATGACTCTGTTACTGTTTATTATATCTATACCCGGTCAAAGGACCAATTTACACGACTCTTTTTGAACTGCCCGCAGTAACTTGTATTAGCTCCAAAAATTACACAATGGCTTATTGCCTGTACTCTTTGTCGATTCTTAAGAAAACCATGAATGTGCATTAATGTATTCATGAAGCTTAGGCATCTTGATGTCCAAGAATGATGGCGTTTTCAATTCAAGTTTGTCCCGGACCTCACTTTTCTTCTAGGGCCATATAGAGTTTTAAAAACGAGTCCGACCGTTAATAAAATAAAAAACAGCCCATGACTTAGTTGTTTTTAATTAGCAGTTGCGTTTTATATTAATTTGAAGTGTCTGGACATGGGTGAAAAATCCCTTGACTTACAAGGGCGGTAGATGTCCCACTAATGAACTGGAAGTAACTAGAAATGTATGAAAATTTATCTCGTAAATAAATATCTATAAATTCGGAATAAGGTGAAGACAAATGATCTTCCTAGCTGAGGAAGCAGAAGCGTGGTGCCATTTGATTCACACCACCGTCGGTATTTTTGTAGTATTTGACCTCTTCTCCTGGATCTAAACCCCAAACGTTTCTGTGGCGGCTACATACCTCCCAAAACCCCTTCTCCAAGCCACAAATATTACCTATCCTATTACTGTGGTAGATTCGATTCGAGTATTCAGATAGTTACATCTCTGCACAAAACACTCATTTCTCCTTGTTATTTTTTGGACTCCCAAGTGCATAAACATACATAGGAAGTACCAGGTTTATTAAGAAAGTTGATTTATTATTGGACATGGCAACCGGTCCTTCACCTTCAGATCGTATCCTCTCTTCCTCTGTTTCTCTGGGTCTGCTTAATTATTTCTAGGTTCCTTGAATAAGAATAGCTTTGTGTTTCTGATTTATTCTCTTGTTCAGGGGTGTTTTCTAGGTTTTTGCTCTGCCTTGTGGTCTGTGTTGCCCGTCTTTGTCTTGGCTCGTTTTTGAGTCTCTTTAATTGTACTTCTCTTGACTGTTCACAAGGGTTTTGCTAGGTTTTAAGTGTTCTCTTTTTGGCAAAATAGATATGTCTTTACTTGTTCCCTCTCTGAGATATATATATATATATATATTTTTTTTTTTATGTTTTCTCGTTTGAGTACTTACTGAGTTGAATTTATGGCATTAGATAAACAATAATTGACTAGTTTTAGGCTGTTATTCAATACATATTTTATATTTTGGAAATCTGATTTACGACTGTAACTTGGGATCACACACAATCATAGAAGCAAGATTTGGTTTTGGGAGGGTGTATATTTATTGGCTGACAATTATGAGATTTTTTTAGCTTCTGGGTTTTACTATGACTATCATTGTAAAGAAATAAACTTCATGCTATAAAGTGAATACCTAAGTGATGCATCGAGTCTTTTAATTTCCTTTAACTTTAATCTATTACAGAAGTAGCAGATGCACTGCAGAAATTGTCTCTGGATGCTCAGAACAATTCCCTTCAAGTTCCTGATACTAGAAACAAGGTAGCTTGGTCTGAAAATATTGGTCAATTGGTTGGTTTCTAGAATGCTATGATTTAGTTTTGCTCTATGAACCCCAAATTTTCTTGCCAAGTTTTCTGATATATTAGTGCTTCTTCAAAATAGACGACAGCTGTTCAGTATACACCTATTGAGTCTGCGAATTCAGCAAATGGATTGTACTTGAATAAGCCATTTGACAGATATACTGCTCCATTTCATCAGGATTTCATGGATCCAAGCATGTTCTACAACCCCAATAGTTATCCATCATCTACTTATTATTATGGAGGTAGCAGTTAAATTAGAAAGCCTTAGCTTTTCTTTTTTTTTTTTTTTTTTTTGTTTTCCAGTATATAAACAATGGACATGTTATTTCTTGTCACGATATTAAATTTATTTCTTATATGGTTCTCACGCAGCTTTTGATGGATCTGTCAATGAATGGGAAAGATATTCAACTCCTGATGGAGCTGAAAAGGTTCCAGGAATTTTCGCTTTTATAAATTTATATGATTTTATTTATTTCATTTTCTGTCAATTTACTTTTTCTCTAAGAATTGCTTTTAGATGAAGTCGGGAGATCCTTCCTGCCAGCGGTAGATAAAGTAATTACAAAATGATGAAAAGGGATTATAGGATTTACTTCTTTGCAAATGTTATGTTAGTTTGTCAAGTTAGCAGTCGAACTACAAGGGGAAGACACAGAGCATTTTTTAGGTGTGACATGTAATGGACCTTTCAGTGATGCAGTTCAGAACTGTTCTGTATTTATAAGCTGCCACATTTGTAACCAGCATGAATGTGAATGGGTCAAATTCTATCAATCTGACATTCATGATTTCATATAGGGTGTTTATGGGGAGTATCATGGTTATGGTTATGCGCCATATGGTGCATATCCCCCTTCTGCTTCATCAATGGGGCATGAAGGTCAGTTTTATGGGCCACAACAGTACCAATATCCAACCTCTTATTTCCAACCTTCTACTCCAACCAGTGCGTCCCACATGCCCAAGCAGACCAATGCATCACTACCCATTGCAGCTGAGAAGGTGCAATCACAAGCAGAGACAGCTAACGGAAATATGGCTTCTGTTGGACATGTTACTGTCAATAGAAGCAACTTGTCAAAGCCTGTAAGACCATATAATCAGAACTCTACTATGAAGTTCAGTGATCCGTATGGATGGGGAGGACTGCCATCAGGTGTGCAGAATTTATTGAATGAATCCTGTATTTCGCCTAAGTGATCTTTTCTTTATATAATAAAATCTCATCTCTGATTGAGTCCTCTTATTCATGCAGTGAGTTCAGGGATCTCCTCAGCAGTTTCACATGGCTATGGTCTTTCTTCTGGAAGGAACCAGAACCATCTAGTGGTACCCGTTACCTGTCTTCAATATGAATTTGGTATTGGATAAATGAACGATCCATCTTATGTCCCTGAATTATTCCCCAAATCTCCAACCAGAACCATCTAGTGGTACCCGTTACCTGTCTTCAATATGAATTTGGTATTGGATAAATGAACGATCCATCTTATGTCCCTGAATTATTCCCCAAATCTCCAACCAGAACCATCTAGTGGTACCCGTTACCTGTCTTCAATATGAATTTGGTATTGGATAAATGAACGATCCATCTTATGTCCCTGAATTATTCCCCAAATCTCCAACCAGAACCATCTAGTGGTACCCGTTACCTGTCTTCAATATGAATTTGGTATTGGATAAATGAACGATCCATCTTATGTCCCTGAATTATTCCCCAAATCTCCAACCAGAACCATCTAGTGGTACCCGTTACCTGTCTTCAATATGAATTTGGTATTGGATAAATGAACGATCCATCTTATGTCCCTGAATTATTCCCCAAATCTCCAACCAGAACCATCTAGTGGTACCCGTTACCTGTCTTCAATATGAATTTGGTATTGTATAAATGAACGATCCATCTTATGTCCCTGAATTATTCCCCAAATCTCCAACCAGAACCATCTAGTGGTACCCGTTACCTGTCTTCAATATGAATTTGGTATTGGATAAATGAACGATCCATCTTATGTCCCTGAATTATTCCCCAAATCTCCAATTAAATAAAAATGATACTCACTACCTAAACATACAAGAAAAGAAAAAGAATTGACGGAATAAAAAATATTATTTCTTGTTTTTGTTTGTACATATTTCTCTTTGATATATTATGTATATCACATTAGACATTTGCTGCAACTTCTTGTTGGTAAAATTTGGGTTAGCTTTACGTTACAGGGCTTGCAACACCCTAGAGCAACACCTGGACTGGGGCCAGCTGGATATATGAACCAATTGTACCCGAATCACAGGATTTATGGTCAATTTGGAAGCACTTTTGGAGGTGCTGGCCGAGTTGCTCCCAACAGTTATGATCCCAGGATGAACAACCGTGGATGGTTAGCTGTTGATAATAAATACAGGTCTAAGGGTCGCGGAATTAGTTCATCTGGAAACAGTAATGGGAACATGGATGGTTTTAATGAACTAAATAGAGGACCTCGGGCAAAGGGTTCAAATGAGCTGAAAGATAGTGAACCTATCACATTGGCAGTGAAGGGGCAGAGCCTTCCGATGAAGGGCAATGACAAGGAGAATGTGCTTCCTTTTCCCGGCAAGCTACCCTACAACAAAGATGATTTCCCTGAAACATTTGCGGATGCTAAATTCTTCGTTATCAAATCTTACAGCGAGGATGATGTGCATAAAAGTATTAAATATGGTGTATGGGCAAGCACGCCCAATGGCAACAAAAAACTTGATGCTGCATACAAGGAAGCTCAGGAGAAATCTGGTGGATGCCCTGTGTTTCTGTTATTTTCCGTAAGTATCTGTCTGTTTCCTTTTATGTTTCTACGATTAGGAATCAGAAACTATTGTTTTGCATGGTTTCTGAGAGATTACCTGATGCTAAATCATTTCATACCCCAGGTCAATGCAAGTGGACAGTTTGTTGGTCTTGCAGAAATGGTTGGCCCAGTTGATTTTGAGAGAAGCGTAGACTATTGGCAACAGGATAAGTGGAGTGGCTGCTTTCCGGTCAAGTGGCATATTGTTAAAGATGTGCCTAATGGTTTGCTGAGGCACATCACACTTGAAAACAATGAGAATAAACCTGTGACAAACAGCAGGGATGCTCAGGAGGTGTACATCTGTTTTTCCATTACTTTAACCATCTTCTTAGTTTTGTTGATTTGGTCGTCTTATGACTTATCCTTGCTGCAGGTTGGAGTTGAACAGGGTATAGAGATAATTAAGATTTTCAAAGGCCACTCTAGCAAGACTTGCATTCTGGATGATTTTGAATTCTATGAAGGACGTGAAAAGACCATGGTAGAGAAGAAAGCTAAGCAAAGGCAGATGCAGGCAAGTTAATGCTTTTGAAGTTACAGGCTGTATGCTTATTTAGCTTTCTAATGAATTATGTCCATGTTGTGTATAGCCATGCCGATTTTGTACTATTTGGAAGTTCACTTGTGATACAATAAGCTTATTAATATTGTATACCTCTCTTACTCTTGGACAGGTTGCAAGCATAGAGATACTTGATGCTGCCTCAACTGAAGATGTATATTAAAAAAATGGGCGTGTTGGTACACAGACGGCAAACTAGCTTGGCCGTCACCCTCCAACTTCATTTCCACAGAGGCTGTAGAATGTGAAATGGTGAAAGACTGACAGAGCTCAAGCTTTTAAAAGAGAATGTGCCTACCTGCCAATTATTTTTCCTCAGCTACTCAGATTAGGGCGCACTTATACATAATGTAGTTCCTGGACTTGAACAGTGCTTTCTTGGTAAACTTAGCAAATATAAAAATGATATTATTTATCATTCTCAACATACGCCTGCAGCCTGTCTTCAGATGGACGATTATGGCGAGTTTCACACGTAGATAAAGTTGTCTTTCCGACACATCAAGAAAATTTGGTTCCGCCCCTGGTGTGAACTGTGAAGTCAAATAAATTTAAGAATGATTATGATCATAGGCCAATTATGCGGTTTTGTAACATTATTATTGGACTAATATGTGATTCTCGTGTAAATTGAGTCGGGGTTGGCGAGGAAGGAATTGAAATTGAAATTGTTCCTAATACTGGATTGATAATCTATTTTCTTCTCATGTACTCTCGACAGGGTTTGGCATTTTTGTGAATTAATAATCATTAGCACGTGCATTGTAATTGAATTTTGAGCGATATCATAAATCTATTTATATATATTAGTTTATATTAAAATATTTAAATAGATATTTTTTCATATATGCCATGTCGAGACTGCAAATGTAATATTTAATATTGTATGTATGAAATGGAACACACTTGTGATTCAACTCTTACCCCACAAAAGGGGGAAAAGTCATTTTAATATTTTGTTAATATTTTAGGCTTAAAAAGTTAAGAGAGAGAGAGAGCGTGTGTGTTTTTTTGGCCTTTTCATTGCTTGAGCCTTCAAGTAATAATAATTGTTGAAATAAATAATAATAATTATTTTCTTAACTTTATATATTCCTACTATCGTTATATCAAAATAGGCATATATCAACTAATTTCGTGGATTAAGAAATATAAATTAATGTTGTTGGAAATATAAAATTTACATTTAATTCTCTAATATATCTTTATTCAAGACTAATTCAATTTAATGCACTATAAATTTATTAGTAATTAAACTAAGGGTTTATTTGGAAAAGAAATTAATTTTTCAACCTCGTTTATATAAGTGGACTATAATGTGGGATAAATTAAAATAGAAACTGGGGCTATTTTTGTAGGATGGATGTAGTATTTTTTTGAAAGGGAGTTTCATTTCATGTATTAATTTTGAAGTAATTTAATAAGTAATGATGATTGTCTTTTCATTTCATATATCGTGGCTACTTATGTAAAATTATTTTGAGATAATTTTTCTTAGTCTATTCATTTTTGAACTTTATTTATTTATTTATTTTGAAGTAATAATTAATAAATTAGTAATTGATTCGAGCTATAATAGTAAGGGTAAGTATGGGTTGTGAAGAAAACGCATGGATGAATAAAGAAATTAAAAGATTTTTCGTAATTCACCATTTTTATATATAGTGATTTTCATTTTTTAAGCCCTCGAGTGATAATTATTGTTGAAGTAAGTAATTATTTTATTAATTTCATATATGATCATTTTTTTTGAAAGGGAAATTCATGTATTACTTGTGAAGGCAATTAGACAAACTATTATACTAAGTAATGGTGGTTGCCTTTCATTTCATAATCATTTATTTAAGTAATAATTATTTTAGATAAGTTTTCTTAACCTTTTTCATTTATTTATTTTGAAGTAATAATTAATAATTAATAAATTATGAATTAATTCGAGTTATAATAATTGTAAGGGTAAATTTAAATTTTAAAGAAATGCAAGGAAGGGTAAATAAGGAAATCAAAAGATTTTCTTTTATTCACCATATAAATTAGTAATTAATTTGAGTTCTAATAATTGCAAGGGTGAATTTAAATTTTGAAGAAAATACATGGGTAAATAAGGAAATCAAAATATTTTCATTCATTCACCCTTTTCATGTATAGTGACGTACCACGTGGAAAGGTGTCAACATCTTATTCAATTTATTTCTACTACATTTTCACCTCGTGCGTTACACAAGAAAATATCAAATCAAATTATATATTAACATTAGTACGAAATGTTGAGTTATGTATGTTTAGTCATATTGAATTGAAATGTTTCGATTATCTTATTATTAATTGATACTTATTATATTTTAATTGATATAGAATGTTATTAAGTGACATGAGGAAATCAAACATTTTGTTTTTTTCTATGATTGGCGATAGGAATTTTATAAACTATGAAACTTAGCTAAATCATATTTTTATTATATATAAAAGAAGTAACTTAATAACGGCTAAGTTTAAAAGCATATAAAAAATAATAAAAAATTAACACATGTTAAAAAGGAAATAGTTTAATCCAAATTATGAAATATTACTCGTGGGCAATATTTACAGTTGACGGAAATAGTCTAATTCAAATTATGAAATATTACCTTTAGACAATATATATAGTTGACTTTGTCAGATGAACATTATCGTTACATATCAAAATCTTTAGACCTCTTCAATTGGTAACTCCAAAAACAAAAATTCTAAGAAGACACGAAAATGTGACATGAATAAGTGACATTGTATATGTGAAACACTTGTCTTGGATGATGAAAAATAACCATAACATCATCACCCAATGAATTTGTACAATGTAAGAATGTCACTTTTTCATATTTCCCTATAATTGCTTCTCTAGAAATAGCGACATAAAATTGTCCACAATGCAAATTAGCCACAATTATATAATGGAACACAAATACCACGAGTAATGTTCTGACAAATAGCTTATACACATGGCGGCCGTGTATGTGTCACATCCAGTCATGTCACTGCTATGTTAGAAATGGGTGGTGTAACCCCGCCCACAGTGGACGGGTGAACAAAATTACAAATACCATAATAAACTTCAATATTAAGGAATTATATTTCTAAATCGAGTAATGATGTGATAAACATTCTGTTCGGAAAAGATTTGCAAAATCACTGAGAAAGATTCTTGAAAATAGAATAGACAAGTACCATAATCACTAGTTAATTGGGAAAAAAATATAGAAATATTAACTTATAATTTACCTTAGAATTTACTGAACATGTAAGTAAAAATCTAGAATGACATCATTTAGACAGTTTTGACTGGAAAATTGCGGTACAATTATACAACAGTACCGTAGAATTAATTCTTTATACACACACACACATACTAGTGTATTATCCGGGCGTTGCACGGGATCAAAAAAACTAATGTTTTCTAAACACCTTATTTATCAAATATACACACTTGCACGAAAAATGTAGTGAAATAGATGTTACAATATAATGAAGTTAACATTTTAATTTAATACAAAACATACAACAAAATTAGTTTAAATTTCAGAAAACTTCTTTCAAAACTGTATTAGTTATGGACTTTCTCTCATAATAATCGTTGTTACAAGTCCCTTTCAAGAACTTTTCGAGAGTTTTGTAAAAAACCTTCTAGCAGATGTGACATGTGTGGATGCATACCATGTGGATTTGAAATACACATGACTCGGGTTTGAAATATACATGGCGTGCACCATACATGCCACATGGGCAAAAAGTTTTTAACAAAATTTTCGAAAAGTGCTTGAAAATTTTCCTTGCTTGATGTATCACTCTCTTCAAATCCTTTACAATCTGTCACTTGAGAGACTAAATACCGATTTTTAAGAGAAGTCTGACATTGGCTTATTTACACAAATAGCTCATAGCATTCAAGGGCACTGTAGAAATAGCCCCCAACCATTCATTTTGGCACTAGACATCCCTAACCTTTTTGTTCAGTTACAAGAATAGCTCTATCTGATTAATTATTATGACCAATTTCATTTAATTATGACCAATTTCAATGTTCACCACTAAGTCAAATTATTTTTAATTGAAATGACTAAGAAGACCCTAAATTGTATAAAGTAAATGACTATTTACACATATGGCCTATAATCTTTAAAGTTGTTGCATAAATGACCCCTAACTTCTTTAAAGCAAAAATCAGATAATGTTTACTAATTCAACTAATTGCTACCTCCATTCCAAAAAATATTCATATTCCTTTTTTCACATAGATTAAGAAAAATTTATTTAATAGTATTAGAATTAGAAAATTAAATTTTAACATCGTTTACATATTATACTCTTTCATTTATTAATTATTTCACTTTAATAATTCTTTTTTTTTTTTGTAATTATACACATTGAATAAGGGCATATAAAAGAACCAATATTTTAACTACTTTTGAAAAAGGAAATTAGACTATATTCTGGGACAGACGAAAAAGAAAAATTGAACCATCTTTTTGGGACAGATGTAGTATTAGCTATGGATGAATGTCTAAGACATGTGGAATTTTAAGTGAGCTAACTAATATTTTTTCAAATAAAGACCTTAGTGAATCTTTGGATAGTAATATATGCTAAAGTTTATTGATATCACCTTTTGATAATAACGCCAATATAAGGTAAATAATATTCCTTACCAAGATAAGGTCTTGAGTTCAAATATATGCTCCCCTCCTCGAAATTCCCCCAATGGTATAAAAAAATTAGCGGAAAAATGTGAAATTTAGTTTACAATAATGAGTTTAAATGGTAAAGAACATCCCATATGAGGATAAAGTTTTGAGTTAGAGTCTATGCTAAATTTGTACAAATGCCCTTCCCCTAAGTTCACCCATGTGTATGATGATGATGCAATGTCCACTATTCGACACATAAACTAATTACAAATCTAACAATTTACACCCATCTTTTTTCCCATACAGTATTTATCTAACTCATAAGCAGTGTAAGTATTTGGTGGTATGTCAGAAAAATATGGTAATATGTCAACTATATTTTACAACTACATACATCATTCAAACCATTACACGGAAATCATCATATATTTTGTAAATCACTTGGGCGATGTACAAAAATCATAATATACAAAATCTATTTTACAACTATGAATATCATTCAAATCATTACAAATAAGAACCATAGTAAATGTAGCATATTAAAAAGCAATATATTATGATACAATTGATCAAATTTTTGTTATGTTACGCACACAAAAAATAAATAAATAAACAAATAAAGGCACATTTTTACAGAAAAATAAAATACATAATGTCATTAGTTTTCAATTAAAAAAATTCTAAAGTAGCAAAACAAATAATTATAGTTTTTTTAACTAAATAATTATAGTTTTTTTTAAACATAAATAATTATAATTTAAAAAATAAAAAAAGAAAGAAAAGTCTATGATAAAGCACTAAAGTTGCCAACTCTTTTATTGTCTAATGAAGTTATTTAATGTTTACGAATTCACTGTTAACCTTTTTTTTTTAACACTAGAATTCTCAAAATGGTAATAAAAAAGGTTTGCAAGATAATCAGTACAATGTCTATATTGGAATCAAAATAAGAATTACAATTTAACGTAAAACTAAGCAACCTATTATGATATAATTAGTCAGATTTTTATCGATTTTTTTTTAATAATTAATGAATAAATCATTAAACTTTTAAGGGTTAATTTCACAAATTATCCCCAACATTTGAGTTAAGTATCGACTGAGTCTCTAATCTTTTTTTCGACATCTTAGGTCTCCAATCTTTCATAAATTCGTATAAAATGTCATTTTTGAAGGATTCTGTCAATATTACTATTAACTTTCTAATAAAATTAACATTATACCCTTCAATTTTTTAATTTAAAAAACAAAAGGTCTAAAATAATAAAAAATAAAAAATAAAAAAAA
>CAVNYN010206159.1:0-12143 GCA_963692815.1 Nyctanthes arbor-tristis | reverse complement strand
TTGACAAATATGTGTGCGACATATATATATGTAGCTCCTTGTATAATTACTCGATTAGGCGACTTGAGGGTTACTTTGATTATTCAAATATAAAAGGAAAGAGATAATTACGAATTTGATTACTGCACTTACCTAGTTAAATGCAAGAATTAAAAATTAACTAAAAGAAAAATATATGCAACTGCTTCCAAAATTGATATTCTATGTTAATTGATCGATTGTTGACAAATATGTGTGCGACATATATATATGTAGCTCCTTGTATAATTACTCGATTAGGCGACTTGAGGGTTACTTTGATTATTCAAATATAAAAGGAAAGAGATAATTACGAATTTGATTACTGCACTTACCTAGTTAAATGCAAGAATTAAAAATTAACTAAAAGAAAAATATATGCAACTGCTTCCAAAATTGATATTCTATGTTAATTGATCGATTGTTGACAAATATGTGTGCGACATATATATATGTAGCTCCTTGTATAATTACTCGATTAGGCGACTTGAGGGTTACTTTGATTATTCAAATATAAAAGGAAAGAGATAATTACGAATTTGATTACTGCACTTACCTAGTTAAATGCAAGAATTAAAAATTAACTAAAAGAAAAATATATGCAACTGCTTCCAAAATTGATATTCTATGTTAATTGATCGATTGTTGACAAATATGTGTGCGACATATATATATGTAGCTCCTTGTATAATTACTCGATTAGGCGACTTGAGGGTTACTTTGATTATTCAAATATAAAAGGAAAGAGATAATTACGAATTTGATTACTGCACTTACCTAGTTAAATGCAAGGAAAGAGATAATTAAGAATTTGATTGATATACTTACTTGGTTAATTGAAATCTAAAGCATCTCTAAAGACCAAAAGTTCCGTCCCAACAACTGAGAAATGATTAAAAATTATTATGCAAAATTAAAAGATGTAATAAACAAAATTATGAAAATTTGAAAAAAAAAAGATTAAGATGAGCAGATAAATAGATTATTAAAAATTACTATATAAAATTAAAAATTTACCCACCACTTAGTTAGTATTATCCAATTATTATTAGGGTGAACGAAAATAAAAACAGAAAAATAAATAAGACTTCAGCGACATCATCATGACATTAGATTCCTAATTCCCTTAGGATGTCAGTTTTAGGCGGGAAAAAATTAGCCCACCACTTAGTTAGTATTATAAATATATATTATTATTATTAAGGTGAACGAAAATAAAAAAAGAAAAATAAATGAGACATCAGCTACATCAGCATAACATTATATTCCTAATTCCCTTAGGATGTCAGTTTTAGGCAAGAAAAAATTAACCCACCATTTAGTTAGTATTATAAATATATAGATATAGATTTTGGCTTGATAACTTTGAACAAAATGGTTCTTTCTCTTCCCCTTCTCTCAATTAATATATTTAGAGCTGCACACACACACACACACAGAGAAAGAGAGAGAGACTGATGTAATCATAAGACCTAACGAAAAAATACATAAACAGATTTTTACATTAACCAAAAAAATTGACTACTCAATTATAACCGTGCAACTTAGAAAGCCTAGCTTTGTCAGTTGCTACTAATTCAATAGGTTTGCTTCATCCATCAACCTTCTCTTTCCATTTTTTACTAAATTTTTGTTTTACTTAAAGGTTTTAATTTCAATATAAAAAATTAATCAATTGATCAATATACAATGTTAAAAATATATATTTGGTTAAATATATACACAACACGTGTGTTGTCAAAAATGATTATGCAACTTGCACCGTCACTCAATGTATTGACTCCATTTTGGTAGTCATCACTCACTGAGATGCTAATGAGCACACACAAGGAGAAGTTCTATATATTATTGAGCACGAAACTGGCATTTTTACATGCCTATTTTTAGTCATTAAAACTATAATTTTATATTCTATGTCTTCATTTTATTATTTCTTACCAGAAGCTTCACACACAGGCACACAAATATATTACTATATGTTCAAATATCATCGGTAGTCCATTTTCATAGACTTTTTCCATTTTTATCAATTTGACATTTTAAGTACTAAAACAAAATTGTATATTTACTATTTTTTGTTATATAAATTTGATGGTGAGAAATTATTCAAGATTTTATAGTTTATTATCAAAATTCTTTGAAATTAATCTTTCCGTGCAACGCACTGGTGAGAGACTAGTAAACGTAATATCGTTAGTTTCTAATTAAAATTTAAAAATTTTCTAAATTAGCAGAGTAAATAAGTATAGTTTCTTAAGCACAAATAATTATAATTTTTAAGAAAATAAAAAAATACAGAGAGAAAAATATACAAAACAACCAACTGTTAATGTTGCTTAATGAACTTATTTAGCGTTTATGAACTCACGATTTTTTTTACACCACAATTCTAAAAGCTGTAAAAAAAAAAAAAAGTATTCAAAATAATCAACACAATGTCTCTATTCGAATCAAAATTAGAATTACAATTTACTAGAAACCAATTTTTTTTCTTTTTGGTGGTTCTTCACAAAAAATTTTATAAATCAAGATTAATGATATTGAATAATTACTAGTGTTTAACAAACTCTCAAATATTTTGTTACAAAAACTCTCATCTTTTGTGACCAGCATGGATGGATTTGAAATACGCATAGTGTATATCAGTACATGTGGCGTACATTTGCAATGCCTTCCCATCAAGAATATAATATTTTATTCGGTACAATGGAGTAGAATTATTTACCCTGATAAAATCAGTATGGCGCAGTGTATCTTAGTCAGACCTTCCTTGAACTTCCAATAGTCAACATTGTTGGTATATATGTCTACAACACATGAGCAACTACACGAGTCATAAAAATTCAATAAACATGATAACATGCATGCCCTATTCATAAGATATCTAGTAAAGGTGATGCTTCTACATACAACCAAGCATACAAGGCCTGCGTCGCTTGTATAAAACACCGTATGAGTTCATCATGAATAAGGCATGTTAATATATATAACGCATATGTCTTATTTCCAAGGACTTACCATGCTTTGAGCATCGCTATGAACTTATCAATATCAATTAGGAATGGTAATGGGGTGAGTATGCCTTCCCTAGCCCCCGCCCCATTAAGAAAACCCCCGTCCCGTACCCGATTCAATTGGTACGGGGCATGGGAGGTTAGGGCGGGTACAATAAAAATACCCGTTACCCGCTCTGTTAAGAAAATCCTAAAAAAATTGGAAACTATATAAAAAAACAATCCAAATTATCATACATCAAGCTAGTTTTAAAAGTTCAGGTGCTAAGTGTTAACCATATATGTGATTTAATAATTTCAGTTCCCAGCTTCAATTTTCTCTTTAAACAAGCAAATGCAATTCTGCTACCTATTTGAGAGTCATGTCTTCACCTATTATATTTTACTTTTTTGCTAAGATTTAGCATATTCTTTTATGAAATCCAAAGAATTCAATTGCTCCTTGTAGTTTGTATCTATTTTTTTTTATAATTAAAAATATATATATTATCGAGTTGGGGCAGGTCGGGACAGCCAATACCCGTCCCCGACCCGATAAGGGTTCAGAGAGAAGAATTTCACCCCGTACCGTCCCAATAGTTAAAATACCCGCCTCGTTTAGGGTGGGTCCCCGGGGGTATATCGAAGTAAATTGTCATTCCTAATATCAATAGACAGTTCTTGGCCATATACAAATATACGACGACTAGACCCCCAATACTGCATCCAATATATATATACTAGTCTGTTGAACTGCCGGACCTCCAACACTGTGTCCAGTATAAATAACCAAGCCAGCCGCCGAGCCCCTAACACTCACGAGGGGTACACTTCTTCAAATGGCCCGGACAGCTATATAGACGGTGTATTATATGAGGACCTCACGTAAATCATTCATTGCACCAACACACAACTCACTACATTTTGGTAGCTGATAATATACTGACATACTTCTCACGTATGCTAGTCATCCATATATACATGCATACTCAATGAATGCATTACCTGGTGTGCAACACCTTGTGCACAACATAATATTATCAACATATATCATTCACGTATATATCAATCTACTAATGCACAAGAGTGGACATATATCATTCACGCATCACACATAGGAAGTATATACTCAATAAGTCAAACTTTGTACTGTAAGTGGAGTTATCACATTTGCCTTCATTAATCACAAGATTTGAATAACTAACTTCTACATCATATAAATTATCATTTTAAAAAAAATTAAGAATAATAATTTAATATAAATAATATTATTTTACTGTCGACCGCACTTTAAGCAGTCGACCACATGTTGAGAAATTTCAACACTTGATCGACCATCAAATATTGTGGTCGACTAAATATTGTTGATTTTCAACAAGATCGGTCATGTGGTCGACCAAAATTTAAATTCTGGTTGACCACAAAATATTTGATCGGCCAGAAGAAAGAAAAAAGCATACTATCAAGTTTCTGAATATTCGTATAAATATTTCTATTTTTCACCCATATTTATAGTTTTCCTTAGAAGCCTAACTGCAATTAAAATTTTTATTTAATTGCACCTTTACCACATGGTAAATTTCACAATTATCCTTAACGGATAATCATCATCTTAAGAAATAAATAATTATTCTTTATTTTTATTATAAAACCAAATAAAATGCTTTATTTTATTTCTTAAAATTTCAGAAAAAATCTCAAACGACTAGGAAATTATTTTTAACTTAAATGAAATTTTTGGGCGTTACAATATTTATATAAACCATATGAGATAATAGGTTTTTAAACATTTTATGGAATAATAACCACAAAAATTTTTAAGCACATTAGAGAGGTGCCATTAAGGTTATGACACGTGGTTTTGGATGTACGCCACATAGAACGGGAGGTGTCTTTATAGAAATGATAATAGTCAAGAATGCAAATAAAATACAAAATGAAAACTTAAAAAGGATGTAATTAGTTTTCAATTAAAATAACTGGAGTTAGAACCATATACATCCTTCTCTTAATCTCGCTCTCTTCCCCTAACTATCCATTGTGTGTATATAAAATACACATGTTTTATGGCTAACCCCTCAAATTTCAAGGAAATGGAGTATGTTTCATTGGGAAATATTAACTTGAAATCGTTTTTCTTTTCTCGTTTTTTTCCCTAAGCATCGATTGTAACTTTACCAATTCTAAAAAATAAAGAAAACTTAAAATAAAATAAAATACTACAAATCAATTAAGCAACTGAAAAGTAATTAATAAAATACAATTTGATTTATGACACATTTAATTAATATGCAAACTTATTTTATACATACACATTAATTGTTATTTTTAGAACTGATTGATAACAATTAAGCTTAATAGAAATTCGTCAGGAACTAATTAATAACGTGTATTTTCATTTTGTTTCCAATAAATAAAAGATCAGAAGCATAACTATGTTTTCATTAGTTTTCAATAAAAAATTTTTAAATATGAAAAAGAATAACCATAAATTTTTCTGAAGCATAAATAATAGTAATTTTTTGAAAATGAAAAAAATAAGCATGTTATCAAAGAACTAATATATTAGCTCAAAAAATTAATTAATAAATGCAACTTAACTTATCACACATTATATCGTGAAGATGACATTATGTAATTTTGATATATATAGACATGCTATTTATATATAAATCGTTCAATGGTATTTTTAAAACAGATTGACTATATGTTGAATACAAATTAGGTTTAGAACTAATTAATAAGGGATATTTTCATTTATTTTTCAAAGAATAAATACAAAGGTCAAAAACATTGTTTAAAAAAAAATTCTAAATTCAAAAAAGAAATAACCATAAATTTTGTTGGAACATAAGTAATAATAAATTTTTAAAAAATAACTAAAAGAAATGAATAAAAAACTTAAAAAAACCAAAACAAAAAAAAAGGAAAAACTGAGGTATAATGATGTACCATCTTAGGTGGTACATCCAACTTTTTTTTTTTTTTGGTGATCGTACGGTGGTACATCCAACCATTAGTTGTATTACATCTCATTAAATTTTTCAATGTTTCCATGTCATTTCATTTAATATTATTATTTCCATGTCAATCTCATCTAATTGGGTGAATATTTTTTACCCCATTTTCATCTTACATTTCTCTCTCTCCTCTCCCCACACCCACCAAACTCATCAGTCACCCAATTTTTCTCCATTGATACATATTATTTTCTTTAGTTTGTTTTGATGTTTCTATGCACTACTTATGCCAATTACCATTTTTCTTCTTTACATGTATATATTAATTATTCTCTCTTATCTATTTTGACGTTTTCATGCACTCGATTTTCAGCGATAATTGCAAATGTAATTAACAGAGGCATGTCGTTCGAAATGTTATTCCATTACAATTATTTCGACCTGTTAATTTTAAAATAAATTTTATTATGAATTGTCATTTCGCTTGTTAACTTTACAGTGACTCTAGTTTATTTGATACATGATTTAATGACTCTAAAATGATTTTTGAAGACACCAACACAATTTCAAAAATAACTTGTCGAAATATGCTTGGTTGTTTTCGTCAATAAAGCTTGGAACGTTTTTCATTTTACAACCTAACAAAAACTATAGAAAAGTATAAAGCAACCTAGGCAACATCTTTAGTTGTAAACCATTGGATCGAAATTTAAAAAAAATGAAAATGGTAACAGGCAACAAGACTTTGAAGAAAGTAGGTCATATGCTTCACTCACTTGTGGAGAAAAAAATATAGTGAGTAAAAGTTTATAATATAAGTTCATTGTAATAATTTTTTTTTGGGAGAATGTAATAAATTTAAATATTCATATATTCTATTTAATAA
This sequence comes from Nyctanthes arbor-tristis, assembly GCA_963692815.1. Classification (NCBI taxonomy): domain Eukaryota; kingdom Viridiplantae; phylum Streptophyta; class Magnoliopsida; order Lamiales; family Oleaceae; genus Nyctanthes; species Nyctanthes arbor-tristis. Next base: position 5,286 of record CAVNYN010206159.1, on the reverse strand, counting down.
AAGTCATATATAACATGTCAAATTTTTAAGTAAAACAAATAGTGAATCTTTTTTCTATAGATCATCAAAAGTCAAAACCATAATAACTTGGATCCTACATAACCCAGAAAAAAAAAAGAAGAAAATCGTGGAATACTAATATTAGTAATAACAGACAAACAACAATTGTTATTAAAATTGTAATAAATTACCTTTGTCAAGTAATGCTTCCGCTAGCTTGGATGTAATATACGTAAGGGGATTAAATTGGAGTTTGTATACTCTTACATGGCCTTCTTGATCAATTGCTTCTCTTTATGTATGGAACTCACTATCTCTACGCATCTCCTTCATTCTTACTCCAATACAACTCGTTAACTCCTTTTCAAATAGATTGAAAATTTAAATTTGCTAGTATACACATAATTAGCGGCATGACTTAAAATACCACATCTTACTTTTAAAATGTAGTTTGCACCGATAATCCTCTCATCAATTTTCTTTTCATAGTGGTGTATAAAATGAATGAGGTTCATTGTTTTTTTAGGACATCTATCTATATATAAAGGCACTTTAGTAGATCTCTTCTTTTTTCCCACCCATTTCACTTTGGTAAGGCTCGCGGTTAAGATCTTTTGGTACATGTTTATTTATATGGTATAATCATTTTATTATTTATGGTAATTGCATCTCTCTCTCTTTACAATCTCGCCCTAATTTTCAGATTAATTACGCCCCTTTCATTTGAATCGTTTCCTGGTTAGTATTATTATAGATTTAAATTGCTTCTTTCTCCATATATCCTGCTTTATCCAACTCTGATTTTCATTCTATCCCTTTTCATTTGAGTTATTCCTTGGAACGCTAGAATCATTCTCATCTTGATTATTTGAATTTAACTGCACAAGTTTGCCTAATGCTTTGTTCTTATTTTTGAAATTTGATTGCACGTTTTTTACTGGTGCTTTGTTCTTAATTTTTAAATTTATTATTGAACAAATCATGAGAATAAAATTGATGACTTAGTGCCAATGCATTTTCCCCACATTATCATGATTTTAAACATGTATCAAAAGATCGTTTTGTGGTATAAAGTTACGAAATCAATTTTTTTCCTTTTTTTTAACTTTTGAACATTGGTTTTGTAACAAAAACAATGTTGATTTATCATATTCATCAAATAATATTCTTCATATATGGTTGGTCACAATATTTTTTTTTTGCCTACTTTATATATAGTACGAACAAAGCTTATGTTATCTTGCTTCAAAAAAAAAAAAGTTTATGTTATCTAATACAATTGAAAGTATGTTATGTTCAACCATCAAAGCATAAAGATATATAAGTTGCCAAATTAATGTCAAATACGAAATGGGATATCAAATTGTTTGAGGGAGAGACGCTCTAGCCCATGCCAACATTCCTTGCTCAAGGAATAATTGTGTTGGTGCACTCGCTATCTATGTTATCCGAGAAGTTCAATAGAAATCTTGAAGCTCAAATTGGCAGAGATATTTGCCAATAATGTTGCCGCATAATTTTTGGAGTCTCATTGGCCGACAAAATTGCCACCAGTTGATTATTTGAATTTGATTGCACAAGTTTGCCTAATTCTTTGTTCTTATTTTCAAAATTTGATTGCACGTTTTTTTACTGTTGCTTTGTTCTTATTTTTTAAATTTATTATTGAACAAATCATGAGAATACAATAGATTACTCAGTGCCAATGCATTTTCCCCACATTATCATGATTTTAAACATGTATCAAAAGATCGTAACCGCTTGCACTCTCACACATTGTCTCATTTTGTAGTATAAAGTTACGAAATCAATTTTTTTCCTTTCTTTTTTTAAACTTTTGAGCATTGGTTTTGTGACATAAACAATGTTGATTTATCATATTCATCAAATATTATTCTTCATATATGGTTGGTCCCAATGTTTTTTTTTTGCCTACTTTATATATAGTACGAACAAAGCTTATGTTATCTTGCTTCCAAAAAAAAAAAAAGTTTCTATTATATAATACAATTGAAAGTATGTTATGTTCAACCATCAAAGCATAAAGATATATAAGTAGCCAAATTAATGTCAAATACGAAATGGGATATCAAATTGTTTGAGGGAGAGACGCTCTAGCCCATGCCAACATTCCTTGCTCAAGGAATAATTATGTTGGTGCACTTGTTATCTATGTTATCAAAGAAGTAAAATAGAAATCTTGAAGCTCAAATTGGCATAGATATTTGCCAATGACGTTGCCGCATAACTTTTGGAGTCTTATTGGCCGACAAAATTGCCAATAGTTAATGCTTACAACCTCATGCGTGGTCATTTTGTAAAACAACAAAGGTCGCATTTATTCTAAAATCAATTTTTTTAATTCCTACAATTTTATAGATTTCCCTTTTTATAGTTAATAAAAGCAACATTGTTTTTGCAAAATAACTACGTTCAGTCATTATCACCATGTAATAATATTCTTCATATATTGTTGATCACAAAATTCTTCTTCCTACTTTATACCATGAAAAATTTTTCGTTCCCCAATACAATGAATAATATGTTATATCCAACGCTCAGTGATTAGGTATATATAAGTAGCCAAAATGTATACTATCTGAAGAATATTGATTATTGAATGAATGAACAATTTTTGATGTCTCTTCTATTAGCCTTAAATTCATCATTTTTAAGGATATTTTGTCAACGAAATATTATTTTTTTCGCTGTTTGATTGGGTCCCACTTAAATTGTATAGCCTGTAAATTTAATTATACTAAACATGAGAGAAATAAATTAGATAGTTTAGTATTTTATAATGGCGAAATAAAGGGGATCGAGTCTGACGGTGTCTCCATTATAGAGACATCCCTTCTCAAATGCCTACCAATGAATATTTTTCATATATATGCCCAGATCGTATGCGTATGAGAAATTAATTACATGCTCATAGGTATAGAGGATTATTAACATAATGAAGTTTCTTAGATCTTTTAAAATAAATTAATTTCTGTCTTTTATTTTTTATTCCCTTTATTTATTGGGATTTGTCTTTCCATGCAACGCACGGGTGTTGTACTAATTTCATGAAATATACTATAAGTGCTCTCACTTGTTGGGTGGACATCATATTTGCCGGAAAAATATCTAAACTAAAAGCACGACATCACTTTTCTTTTAAAGAATACAACTTCTTCAACCATGAATGACGACTCCTAAGGTCAAACTTATTAATCATATATAATCCCAAGAGGCTTGAAACCGATCTTCGTCATAACATCCTTACAAACACTTGTTGAATAGATTTTTGAAATCTGGAATACCATAATAGCTACTAAGATGTTTTGTAGCAGCCACAACCGATGTTGTGTATTTGGAAAAACCCCTTCAATTGCCTTCGCCATTGCTTTGTCGTCATCCGTAAAAATAGTTTTTAGTTGTTTGTTTCCCATTGATTCCTTAAATGTTTCAAATAACCAAACATATGATTCAGTTGTCTCATCCAATAGAAATACACATCCAAATAAAACATTTTTCTAATGATGGTTAACTCCAACAAATGGAGCACATACCATATTGTATAACTTATTAGTACGAAATGTAGTTTCAAAACTTACAACATCACCAAAGCAATCATAATTAATCAATCTTCGACCTACTATCTCTCCAAAAAAAAAAAAAATTGTCATCCGATTAAATTGATCCACACTTGTTTTGAGTAAAAAAAAATTGGATCCACACTTTGCTTTAACTTAAAATGGTTTAGCAAAGTTTGACCATCCCCTGCTTCTATCATCTCATATTTTTTTTCCTTTGCAAATAATTTCTCATGTATTTTTTTGTAAACCCAACATTTTCAGCTCCACCAACTTCAATTGCTAAATAAATGTATGATTTTATTGGTCCACTGCTGGCATTAGTTAACCATAGAAGTTATCATAACATCTGCTTGTGCATTTGATATCTTACGCCCCGACCTAAGAAATTGAGTTTCTTCTAGTCTAGCAAGTTCATGGTTATGACAAGTATTGATATGAGATTTTTTCCACATTTCACCATCAACTGTAAAACGAACTATAAATTTGCAACCGTGGACTACCAGCATGGCATACTGGGGGATGTAAGGGGATCGTAAGTGTTTAAGTAATTGGGTTAGGTCTTAAGCTTTGGTTCCCCTAGCCCAAATCTTTCCCCCAAGAGCCCAACAATGATTAAAAAAACCTTAGGCCCAACCGAAATTTGGGTTGTCCATGGACTAGGAGAGCATCCCTGAATCTGCCCCTGTTTGCAACATGTTCCCTTCCGATCTTATTAAACTTCTTCACTTCACTAATATCTCCATATCTTTGAAATCCTTCTTTAGAACATAAAATTTCTCGTTTATTATTTCTTCATGCATCTCTTCGAATGCAACCTTTGCGAATACTATCTTAGAGCATATGCATTACATAGATTGAAAGCTTCTTCACGATAACTCACTTTCATTCCCACAAAATGTTCTCCATCATTATTCTCACTACTAATTAAATGCTCCATTGGACACAAAAACCTGATTTTAGAAAAAAAATCAAATATTATTTATTTTCGCGGTACAAAATATTTCTACATCAAATACAACCCATTTACCACATACAAAACCAACAACTTATCTTATCTTATATCTTATATCTTATGTTATCTTTTATATATATATATATATATATTAAAGTAAGATAGTGGTCATAAGCAAGTTTTCCCGTCAAAAACACTATTCTACTTATATATGCATCTTATTTTATTTTATTTTATAATAGTAATAATAATATATGTACATAACTTATGTATATTTTTTATTTCATACATACATATATATATATATATAAATATATACACATTCCCAATTAATTAAGCTTTAATTAATCTCCAATCTTATATATAGGTTTTTATTTTATACAAATACACACACATATAATATATATAATTATAATATATATCCACTCTCCCGCTTATATATATATATATGCTTTTATTTTATATGTGTTAAATCTTATACATATTCTCATATTAATGAATATATATTATATATACCTATATAAGTTTGGAGATTGCAAGTTAATCTCCAATCGTATGCTATTTGTTATCCATAAGTGTTTTTAGGCTATCTTCAAAACTTTTATATTTCTTCAAAATTCTAACAATTGATAGACAAATTTCATATCTTGGGTGGTTATTGGGACTTCCTTCTCATTTCGATTAAGTACCTACTTATGAGATTGATGACATGATAATAATAAAATAAAATTTAATCAGTTTCAAAACTTTTAC
>CAVNYN010206157.1:10217-20934 GCA_963692815.1 Nyctanthes arbor-tristis | reverse complement strand
ATGTGTAGTATTATCTTTCCATATCAATGCAAGTATGCTTGGAAATTTATATTTGCCATGGTTAAAGGCGTAATAACTTAGCAATTAATGTGTATGTATTCTTACAATCTTTTCTTTTCATACAAGCATCCTTGTCCTATATTTGGCTCTCTTGTGCAGCGTCATTGAAAAGAAATACAATACAAATTTTCTTCGTTTCATATAATTGCCCCTTTTCTTTTGCCTTTAACCTGTATTTCTCAACAGTTGATCGTGTTTCAACATGAGTTTCGCAATAGCCATTGATGAGAGAGATAGAATTAACTCATCAAGAAAACACTCAGCCTGTCCATCGCGGTACGGCGTCGTATCCCAAGCCTCCTGCTATCGATACAAGCACTCTTACCGGCCAAGCAAGACGACCATTTTTTTTTCTGCTGGTTGATTTGTAAATACCGGCCAGCTACATCATACAATTACTGCTCATAGATTTTCCCAAGTACAAATTTGATTCGGTTTCGATCTCTCTTCGTAATGACACTATAGTACTTACTCTAATGCCGTGATGGCAAAGTGGAACACTCCGTTTTGATCTATTACAAGACCCATATCTTCCGGGAAACACGTTTCCATCTTTTCATCAAGGTTGTCAAAACCGGACCTTGAGAAACACGAGTGGCAATGAGTTCTCGAGAATATTATTATGAATTAACAATTCGAATTCCAAAAGATCCTCCAAAAAAATTTATTGTAAAATACTTTGTAACTAATTCCTAAACAAGATTGTTTATAATTAGCTTAATCCTTCTTCCTCTCAACTATTCATCTTGCTTGAAAATGAGTTCTCGAATATCCACTCATGATGACAAAGATAGACCTCAAGAAAATACTCAGCCTAGCCATGGGACACCAGCCTTTGTCCTCGGCTACCCGATTATGCCACCCCATCCCGAGCCTCCTGCAGCCGGTACAAGCACCACGACTACCATTACCAAATTGCTCGATGATGATTCCTTCATAGATGGATTGTCTGGTTTTATTGTGATGCTGCTTGTCATGGCCATCATTATCATTTTTACGTTATCCTAAGTACAAGGTTGATTCGGTCTCGATTGCGCTTTATATGACACTTACTCCAACGTCTTGATGGCAAAGTGGAACACTAGTATATCCGTTGAAAACCATAGCTTCTTCCATAAGTTCTGATTTTATGTCAACTTCTTCTTTTCCATCTACTACAAGAACAAATATCTTTCTGGAAACATGGTCCAACCTTTTCATCAAGGTTGTCGAAACCAGATCGGAAGAGCATGAGTGGCAATGCTGTATTGCCTTATGAGGATAGTTCCATAACGAGTGCATTTGCTAAGGATTGGGCTCAAGGCGTTGTGATGCTCGATGTGAAATTACACGCTGGTTACAAATTCACTATGTTTTTTACGAGGTTAGCTCATGATGCAGTCTTCAGTTCATCTCTCTTGCTTCAACAGCTATGAAAATCAATAGAGATCTGAATTTTGTTACAATATTGGCATTGACGACATTTTACTTAAATAATTATAGTGTATTCATTTCTCAATTGACCAGGCATTTGTTGAGTTTAATCCTATTCTTTGGTCTGCTTGGGCTTGTGATCATCATGGTTTAATAGAGAGATTAATCAACTAGAAGGCCGACAAATATTCTACTAAATCACACGACCGGACTAGGCATGAAATCCTCCTTTTCTTCTCATAACGGAAGCTATTAGGACGCAAGAGTTTAGTAGATCTTAGAACGGTGAAAATATTATTTGTAAGTAATCGTTCAACGGTAAACTGACAATCTTACTTGTGTGTATTGTGTAAAAGGGAAAAAATGATTTAAGGATAAAAAGGTGAATTTACCCGATTTTATAAGATTATTTACAAATAGCTAGAACGGTATTGTTAGTGTTGTGACCATATATATATATATATATTAAGAGTGAGATCAAAAATCACTAAATTGTGTGAGTCCAAATAGAGTAGTGTTATTCATTTAAACTAGAGAACAATCTCCGAAAAGATAGGTGGACAATTTTATAATAAAAAATGCATGGGACATTCACCTTTTTAATATCTAAAGAGAAAATGTCAACTAAATTGAAGATTGATCTCCAATCTGAACAAATAGTATCATTCGATCATGTATACCGTAGAGTGATCGTCGATCCCTTCGTTAATTCAAGACTATGCAATTTTTTAAAAGCGATTTATTGGGAGTTCTAGGATTTGAATCCCATGTGCCATTCTCATCCACTCCCTTTGTGTGCACAAGAGAATCAAACCTAGGACCTTTACCTCAGCCAAGCCCCATAACCAAAACAAGCTAGAACTCATTGGCTACATAATTTCTTGAGTTTTGTTTTAATCTTAATATACTACGATCATTTGACTGACAAGCTAATTAATTAGATGTTGATGCAACAAAAAATATGATATTAATCAGATCTTAAATCAATAAACAATTAGCATTTCAAATTCCAAAAGATCCTCCAAAAATCTCTCGTATGGAAAGACTTGGTGACTAATTAAATCCTAAACAAAGTTTGTCTCTTAGCTTAATCCAGTTAAATATTACTTCTATCTCTCAACAATTAATCTTGGGTTGAAAATGAGTTTTTCAATATCCATTAATGATGACAAAGACCTCAAGAAAATACTCAGCCTAGGATTGGTACACCAGCCTATGTCGTACTTGGCTGCCCGATTAATCCACGGTCCACCCCGTCCTGCCGGTGCCGCACGGCCCTATACAGTTCCTCCTGCCAACACAAGCACCGGTACTGCCAACATCGAGCAAGTCAATTATATTTGTTCCGTAACTAAAGCCCGCATAGCTAATGCACTCATGTATGGTATTTTCGTGCTTTTGCTTGTAATGGCGTACAAAGTCTATTTTTCGATGATCCCACGTACAATGTTGACTCGGTTTCGATTTCTCTTCACAATGACACTTACTTCGATTTCTTGGTAGCAAAATGGAATGCTAGTATATCCATCGAAAACCGTAGCAGATTCAATAATTTCTTTTATTTCAAATTCTTTGTTACGATCTACTACAAGAACTTATTTTTTTTGGAATCACAGTCCCTCCTTTTCTTCAAGTTTGTCCAAACCGAACCTTGGTAAACACGAATGGCAATACCTTGTTGTCATATGGCGATAATTCCTTAGCGAGTGCTTTTATCAAGGATTGGGTAGAAGGCACTGTTTTCACACTCGATATGAAATTACGTGTTGATCACAACTACACTTTTCTAGGTGAACGTGGATCCGTCGACCATGTTATGATCGTGTGCCAAAATTTGAAGATCATAGTATCATCGAATGCAGCGAAAGGAGTGATGCAGTCATCGGTTCCTTGTTTCTATAAATTTCGAGTTGCAATTTGAATTTGTACATAACTGACTATTGAGGTTTTCTTTTCTTGAATACGTATGACGGGGTTACGATGAATGTTCATTTAATTCACACAACTAGACTATGGTATCATTGATGGTGTGACCGTCTAACAAGGAGACCTGATTTTGCCTGAGTATACCACCTAAACTGATCGCCTCTCTTAACATTTCATGCTAATCTATACTGAAATATTTGATAAATTTGATTACTTAAGAGTAATAATACTCTTTATCATGAGTGGAGTAAGTGAGATGATCATGTTTAATTAGTTGGCATTAAATTATTCACGAATTATTCGATATATATTTATTAATAACGTATTATTTCTCGATCAATTGGGTTGCTGGCTGTAACCATGAATGAGCTCTTTCGATGTCTTAATTAGCTAGGGGTCTCGAGTGCTTAGATTAGCAGTGTACGTGTAGAACTTGAAAAATGATCACTCACCCATTGTGGGCGAGGTTACACAGCCCACAGCTGATGTGGTACAAACATGACAGTCTACTGAGGCTACCATGTGTGTGCCACATCAGCTCTGCAGGCTGCCATGTGTATGACACATTAGTTGTGGGCAATGTAACTCCGCCTACAGTGAACGGGTGAGCGAGACTGTGTAGAACTTTGCGTTTTGTCAGGACTCAAAGGAAGCACACACGTTTTGGATATAGGATTATTCTACCTGAAACTTTATGATCAATGAATGAATACGTGTGCTCTTCCGATCTCTTCAAAGTTCCATCGGGAACCGATAAGGCCTTTGTGAGATCCCATTTCGAGTCCCACCAAATGTACAAGTTTGTGTAGATTTGGCTAACTTTCTGTTAGTTTGTTAGGTTATTTCTTGATTGGTTTACAGATATAATTTTAGGGATTATGATTACAATATAATAATAAGTAAATTATATTTACTTGTAATCCTTCCCGGCCCCCCCCCCCAACCCAGAAGAAAGCGGGAAAATGACATTTAATTATTTCTCTCTCTCTCTTGAAATATATTCTCTCATATTTTTAAACAAGTTAAATTACTTGTGCATTGCATGGGTAGAGAAACTTATTAAAATATTTTATTATAAAGTTAAATATAAATCTGTAATATTTACACGCCTGTCGAAAATATAAAAACACAAGTATATATTAATTGAATCAATAGGATCAATGGACTTAGTAATAGTAAAGTTCAAGATTATTTAAAAGACAACATACATTCTTACATATAATCCTTCGTACATATATACAATAATGAAAAAAATACTTGTTATCCGCTTTATTTTAAAAAATCCTAATAAAACTAACAAATTCAAAAAAAATGTAAAATGCATTAAAAAATTCAAATAACATTAAACTCACCAATACACACTAAAAATGTTGAATTAACGAATTATATATGATGAATTAGAGTTTGTTTTAGAATTAACATTTCAGATTTGCTATGTTAATTTATTAGTAAAAAAGATTTAAAAAATAAATAAATGGGTAAAATGGTTAAGGTTTAATTGTTAAACCTAATTATTATATGATCAAGTTTTCTCTAAGTTCTTTCACAAAATTTTTTTGTTAAAAAAAAAGAAACAATTACCACAAAATTTACTAAATAAAAAAGGTGAGAAAATCGCGGTACAAAAAGTACCGAGACTTAAGTGAATTATTAATATATATAGATAGGCTACACCCAAAAAAAAAATGTGGGACAAATATTTTTCCGCATTTGAAGTTATATCGCTAAAATTATTTGGTTTATAGAAAATTTTAATTTAAATCACTTAAACCGGTTTCAAGAAAATTTTTCTAGCTGAATCAAGTTGGGTCGATGCGTTGCTATCGTAGGCTAGAATTTGAAGATCAGAGTCTTGTTGAATGCAACGGAGGGGGAGATGTGGTCATCAGTTCTTAACTCTTGTTTCTATAAATCTCATGAATTTAATAGCTGAATTTGTTACATTGACATTCACGTTATGATCATGCATTTGTTGGCTTTTAATCCTATATATTCTTCATTTGCAAACAGTACTTTAATTGGTTCAGTTAAGACCTTTATATTTGAATCCAAATTCAACGATTTCAAATTCAAAGTTTGGTTCAATCTCAAGGTTTTCTCTGTACATTCATAACGAAATGTTGATGATAATAATAATTATACGACAAAAAAAGGTAGAAATTTGAACATATATTTAATTATTTATTAATTAATATATGCGCAATTTTTTCCAAAAAAAAAATAATAAAATTTATCTGATAATCTTCTTAGATTATCTTGAGGGATCCTAAGATGATGCAAGACATACAACATAAATCAAATATTTAACTGCAAATCAAGGAGAGGATTAGAGTTTGCAACTAATTCTCCGAGTTAATCTCCTCACTAATTTTCAGATAATAATAATTCATTGGATATATCAATTAAACCTAGTATAAAATTCGAAAGATACCTAGTAAACGTTCTTTGTAGTTTGCAGTGAGTTTTGATATATAGCCATGGATGACAAATATAGACGTCAAGCAAATACTCAATCTTGTCATCACACCGGATCTTGGCCTTACTTTATGACCGCACAAGCCGATCAAATGCCGGTAAGTCAAAACCAGCCTAGATGATCATGTTGAACCATCTCATCATTACACTCGATGTTGGCCTTCCTTTTGGATCCCACAAGTTGATCCAACGCCGGTAAGTCAAAACCGGCCTAATGAGCACGATCCTATTGAACCATCTCATCGTTATACTCGATGCTGGCCTGCCTTTATGACCCCACAAGCCAATCAAACGCGGGCAAGTCAAAACCAGCCTAATATTGTGAATCGGGATGTTTTGAATGTTTTCATGAAGCGTGTGAAGCAATGTTGTGGCGTATTAATTTTGTTTGCAGTTATGCTGATTTTTGTGTTCATAACATCGCCAAGTCATTTTCCGCAGTTGAAAGTCGACTCGGTTTCCGTTTCTCTTTACAATGTATCGATCTCGAATGGCTTAATGGCAAACTGGATTATCAGTGTCTATGTGAGAAACCCTAACACCTTTAACAAAGCCAAGTTCGATGATCTCTACGTTTCGATCCTCTACGAGGACAAATTCCTAACGGGAACGTTGATGCCGCAATTTCTTCAAAGTCCAGGCGGACGTACATTGTTGAATACAAGTGCCAATGTCTTGTTACGACACAAGAAGAATTCTACGATGACAGACTTAGAAAAAGATTGGTCGACAGGAATTGTCGAGTTCGATTTGAAGCTACGAACTAATTTCAAGATGTATAATTGGTGGTTGTTTGAATTCGAAAGAGAAATCGTGACATACCTATGTGAGAATTTGAGGATTGAATTTTTGTCAAATTCAACGTACAGGACTATGTTGCCAGGATCCAAGAATTGTCACATTAGTTGCGAGGATTCATCTGTTTTTGATTCAACATGCACTGAATATCTAAATAAAATACATGAAGCTAGTTAATAAAATTATTATTGAATTTTCACTAGTGTTACTAGGTTTTGAGTTCATTTTCAATTATTACAGATGTATGGAATTTATACAAAAACAAAAATTTCTATTATTATTATTTAATGTTTTGGAGTGTTGCAATTTTTATTACGTCATAAAAATATGAGTTATTTTATAACCGCTAATGGTTTCTTGAGAAATCAATAGTAGTTTCTTACAATTTATAAACTGAGCAAGGGCTGAAGGGCAGAGTTAGTCCAGCATGTTAAAGTCCTTCGTTATGAGAAGGACAGCCACGAAATAGAGAGAAACACTCGTAAATGGCGCTCAATAATGGAAAACTATAGCCTAACACGTTGAGGCCCTAATGAACGGCCGAGGTCTTGTTGAGAAACATTTTTTGGGACATCAGAGTAATTTAAACTGGCCAAACATCATTTTATCGACACATTTCGTAGAACACACATCTACCAAGTACCAACCACTTAGACTATTAATTTAAGCCATCTCAGTATATGCTCTCATATATGGAAAGTGAACCAAAAATGCTATACATAGGAATTACAGAAACATAAACCCGTCCGCAAAAGTCTTGACTCTTGAGGGAAGCTAACGGTAGTGGAAGCGTGAAAAAGAATAGATATTCAAAAATGATTCATTCATCCGTGATTAATACTAAATTGTAATGACCTTCAAATATTCGTTGATCCAACATGCACTTGGTTGGAGCACTATTGATTGAAAAAGTAAAAAATTACTATGCAGATTCAACCTGTGTGAGAGTTCACATTTTTATTAAAAAATAAAAGAAGGAATAAATGGAGTTGAATTATAGAGATTTGTATACTACATATAAATCAATGTGAATATAATCAATTTGACTAAATTTAAATAAAGTATATCGCAAATCATCATACCCTCATATACAAATCTCTTCAATTTTATGAGGTGGAAACGTCTGAGTTACATTCCGTCACCATACATCGGGCACATTATGGAGCTACATGGGCCAGGTGGCGTGTATTGGGGCACCCCACATGCACACCACATGGATTATATGGCGTTATAGTGTGTCTGATGTATGGTGTTAAATCAAAATTAGAAAACATCCTATTTTAATTCATCAGTTCAAATATACTTGATTTGACACATCCACTAATTATTTTCTCATGATTTTTCTGTTGAAATGAATATCATTTTACTGCAAACACGGATTGACTAAGGTGTCATTTAGGACTCAGATTCCTAATTTATACTTCCCATTTGGCCTCCATATATTTTCATTTCAAACAGCAATACTAATCTGAAGAAATTTTTCATTCTCACACAATGCTCCATTTCCCTTCTTCTACCACCATATTCATGCACCATCTTCTTCCATCGGATTCTGGCATACCCATATAGGCACTTCAGCCTTGATGGTGGCACTGCCGAAGAGATCTCCGAAATCTTTGTACAAAGTTCTAGGGGTTCCGATGGGCGCTACGAGGCATTTGTTAACAAAATTTTACGATATTGCATTGAGAATTTTCATTGCAATTTTTTTAGATCTCTCCTATTTAATGAGCAATTGCGAGCTATTATTATCACTGATTAGCCATACTAATTCAAGCCAAGAGACATATTTAGGACATTAATCTACGAGCATCGTAAATAACTATAAACAAAAAGTAACTGTGACGAGGGATTCCAACTTTTATACTCTATGCAACTCAAAGTTAAAATCATGACCAATGTCACCTGATTAATGCGTCAAAGAGAAGAATAAAATGTTGGAATAACATGTCTACTATGAAGAATATAGATGTGAAACTAATGGAACGTGTCAATTAATTACCAGTTCATAGGAAGAGAGAATAAAAAGCGAGATATTATTAAAAACATGAATATACGATATCTAACATCCCCAACAAATATGAACAGTTCTTAAACATTCTTTATTATTATTATTATTTTAAACTGCAATGTAGGCGTTTCAGTATATGGGAATTAAAGCATTTAACAGAAATTCAAATCAAGAAGTCATTATATAAGTCTTGGACATGATCAATGGAGTTACTATCATTTTCTCAATCAGAGCCACCACAAGGTTGGCACTTATATTAAAGCCAGAAACGTAAGGAACAACTTTAGAGCATGGATTTACAGAGCCGGATCAAACTATTAAAACACAGTCGAATTACCATCCTCAATTACACTCGTTAACAATGCTTCTGTAATAGCAACCATGGAGATAAAACCGCCTGCAATATACCCTGGGAAAGCCCCCTCTCAAGCAAACTCCCGTGGAATGGCCCGCTTGCTCCTAGGAAGTGGAGGCTCGATATGACGGGCAAATCTGCGCCTCTTAGGACTCATTAATGGAACTGTTCTGTTAACAAAGAAAGGATCAAGAAGCTTAGAGTTCAATAATTAATCAAAAAAGGAACCTTTATATTCCCCAAATTACATCAAATATTATCAGCTTATGAATTTCTAAAATAACTTAAATTAATTTTATAATAATATGCCTCTCTGTTCCAGTGTCTAAATTTTAGATCCTTTCTAGCCTTATCTTCATATCCTAAGAAAATGAGATAGATCTAATTCATTTATCAGTATGGAATTATGGATGAATCCCCCACTCCGAGCAACAAAGACGAAATATCGGAAAATGATACTTTGTGCCAAAGAAAGGGTAGCATTTTTAATCAGTTTCCTAATTTCAGGAAAAATATAATGGAATACGGAAGCGCATTGCTGCAGCCTGCAGTCCCTCAGCTGAAGCTCCCAATAACCAAACCACCCTCAAGGCGTCAACCCAGAGAAGAAGGGGAGAAATTTTGGAAAAGACCACCAATAACCAAACCACCCTCAAGGCGTCAACCCAGAGAAGAAGGGGAGAAATTTTGGAAAAGACCAATGTGTTTAATCACACGGTAAATTGTGATATTTTACTTTCAGAATTGTGAAGAGATAAGTCATATATTATGTCAAAGCAGAATGATATAGGACTGAAACAAAATATCCACAAGAAATGACCTTTGTTTTAGACAATCACCTGTCACACTCCCCTTCCACTTCTCAAGTACTCCATTCTGATTCCCCACAACTGCTCTCCAACAGTTTTCATGTCTGGACGTTCATCTCGTTTAGGTGCAGCACATTGGATGGCCAAACCGAACATTTTCTCCAGTATTTCCTTGTCTATTGTTTCATTCATCAAAGGGTCTAACATTTCCTTATATTTTCCTTCACTATACCTTCTGAAAGCCTGCACAAACATATTTCGTGTATGATAAAGTTACACAAATAGCATTTCTTCCACAGGAGGAAACGACTAAATGACTCCGAATGGAGCAGGCAATTGTATATTTTATGAATGAATGCCGTTAATGGAAGAGACAGTGGAAATCAATGGGGAAAACAACAAAGGATTTGATGGATAACAGGATAACTATAGTCTATATAATAAATAAATTCTTGTCCTCCAAAGGCTTAAATTTCTAGACTAGATACGAGGTTCAACACATTAGAATAGTCAATAGTCCAAAGGTATATGATTCAAATCTGGCAACCACTTGTTTATGAAAATACAGTGTCTAGCACTTTTGTGACAAAAATAAATCAGATATTCATGGGAGGGGTGAAAAAGTCAAGGATTATTGCGTAGTAAAAAATAATTTTCTGTCATTTGCTTGTGTTCATTTCTTTTATTGCTCTCATAAAATAGGATATAGGACCTGATAAAATAGGATATAGGACCTGATCCATAGCGATATCCTCCTATGAAGTTATACGTTATACATTATTATCATTATTATTAGAAAATAATAAAAAAAAATTTGTTGGACGCAGAATCTCCATTTTAAACTGGTAGGGGCGGGGGGGGGGGGGGGGG
>CAVNYN010206157.1:0-10197 GCA_963692815.1 Nyctanthes arbor-tristis | reverse complement strand
AAAAAAAAAAAAAAAAAAAAAAAAAAAAAAAAACCCTTTTTTCCGCTTTTCTAAACACACACACAGAGAGGAGGCAAAGGCAAATAGTTATGTGAAAGTATAAAGACAAAAAGTGTTACCCATCTAATTGTCACCCTCTCATCATGTGATCTCTTCAATTCTAGCGGTCGGCGGCCAGTTAAAATTTCTAATAGCAACATACCAAAGGAGAAAACATCGCTCTTGGGTGTGAGTTTGTTTGTCTTCATATACTCAGGATCAAGATAACCAATTGTGCCTTTCACTTTGGTTGAAACGTGTGATTTGTCAGAGTCCTCTCCTAGCCTCGCAAATCCAAAATCTGAAACTTTCGCTCTCATGCTTTCAGTTAATAATATATTGGAGGACTTCACGTCTCTATGGATAATTTGCTTCTCTGTAAACATGAACCCAAAGACAAAACCAAAGATTTTAATATATGAATATACACTGAAGGAAAATGACACCATAAAATTCAATTACTTAATCCCATTTAAGACCTGTTAGCAACTATTTCTATATTGAATTATAACTAAGTTACTAAAATTTGGGGTCCCATCGGATATGCAAATGTGATTAGTTTGATTGACCAAATTCATTTCAGATTAATTTGCTCATGAGGGCTTAAAAACTTCAGTATGCACAACCTCTAAGATCAAAGAGCACATTCATGATAAGAATCTGCTGTTAGGGATCATTGCCCTAACATTAAAACATCGGGTAGTTTTCATGGTTTTAATATATGAATTTTCCCTTTCTCTGGGAAAAAATAACAGCAAAATGAATTCAGACGAAAGTGTCTTACCTGTGTATAGATGAAGATAGGTCAGTCCGTGAGCAACATCGATGGATATTTCAAGTCGCTGATTGAAATCTAAAATCCTTTCCTTCTGACCTATCAAGAATATCAGCCATAACACTGCATTTATACTTTGGACTGGTGAATCTGACTGGAATGCTAGTAACTTCTCAGTTTAAAAGCTTTACCATCTAGGTGTTCTCTAAGTGTACCACTCGGCACATACTCAGTAATAATCAGGCGCTCATTTCCTTTTTCGACATAACCAAGCAGCTTGACTAGATTCCTATGATCAATTTTTGACAGAAGTTCAACTTCTCTCCTAAATTCACTCTGTAAGGCTTCAAAATATTCCTGCATTTTTCCAAATTAGCAAGATCATAAATAGATATTAGCACAACAGAAGCTCATAGCGAGAAATGTAGACTTCTTTGGTTTAAGAACTACTATTATATTTTATGAGACTAGTCTTATGAAAGCAGCTAACGGCATGTTCTCTTTATCATTTCCAGGCTGTTTCTAGTTTTCAGTTTTTCAAAACACTGAAAACCTGTTTGCTTTCATATTTTTAAAGACAGGGAAAATTTTTTTGAAGAAAACTCAAAACATCTCGTCATTTTGAAAGTTTTCAGTGTGAAAACTGAAAACAAGTCCACCTTTTCTCTTAAGTTACTTCCAAAACACAAAACTGAAAACGAATTGAAAATTAGAAACTAAGAACTGAAACACAGAGCACACGGCCTAAAAGTTGCTACAAATTTTCAAAATACATATCATGAAAGACAGCCAACTGAAAAATTCTAAGTTTTGAAATAATTTCACTTATGAATTTACTGGCGAAAGAGGTTGGATGTTCTACAATGATATCCACAACCTTCCACTTTTTCAAACATCAATAACAACACAAGGCTTGCAAGATAAATTCTTGCTTGGTCATGCATTCGGCAGACAATGTTTTCAGCAATGATTATGACCGCAGGCCTCATAAGTTCTAAAGCCGGAGTAACAAAATTGCGGCTCAGAAAGAGGATAACTATACCTTCCTGGCTCGTTTGATGGCAACTACTTGGCCATCTGGTAACTCAGCCTTGTAAACAGTCCCGAATCCTCCTTCACCAATCCGCAGAGATGATGAGAAATTGCGTGTCACTCTGGCAACTTGGTTCACGGTAAGATGAACAGACCCAATCCTATCAAGTTTTGGTGACATGGAAAATCTTGAAGGACTGGGTGGTATTCTTAGTGGACTGCCCATTATCTTTTCAGAAACCGAATTCATTTCTAAGGACGAAATTGAATCCGCTGCATGAATGGAGCAATACAGCGTAAAGAAAAAGATAAAACTAATTGAGTGTACTACATGAATATAAAGATTAGTGACCACAAACAAGTATACGACTGAACCAAAGATCTTGCGTCATGGAAAATTATCCATATCACTGCAACAAAAAATTTAACTTGATCTTATTGCTAACAAGGCATTGACTTTTAATTTTAAGTGTATGCATTTGTAGCAGCTGAACCACTTGTCGTTGTATTCCAGATTTTAATGAACATATCAGTATCAAGTCAATAATATCCAGAATCATCTCCAGATTTTACGGAAACAATGTTGACCTGGGAACAGCTTGTGGAAAGAATTTCCATGTGTCATGCCTCAGCATTATCGACCCAGGTGATTCGGATATCATATAATCTTTGCAAGGAGAGCAGTGAATTTCCCGCTTAGAACCAGCTGAAAATTGTTTCTGGGATATGAATTATGATATTCTCTTTTTGAAAGTGTTAAAAACTTCTGCGATGGTTTTTTTTTCTTTTTCCCCCTTCCCTTTTTAATTTCTAGGATGGTGTACGTGGAGTAAACTTGAACCTCTATATATTTTGAGTCATCATTATATATAAAAATTAAAAAAAAATAAAAAATAAAATTCATATCCAGAATCATATAATTCGCATATTAAAAATGCAAGCACTTTTGTAAGTTTTCAAAGAATCAACAATATCCCTACCCATTTAGTCATGAAAGTTCATGTACCTTTAGTAATGAGATGTCTTCCTAATTGATCATTAATATGTACTTGGGCTTGTACACCCACATTGAGGTCAGAAATGAAAATTGACAGCTCATTTACATTTCATTTCATGTAATATATTGGTCCTACCATCATGAAAAAGTAATTACGACAATTCTAAACTATTCTTATTTCATCTTCTGGTATCTCACAGCAAATGTATTTGACTTTTTGAATATCTTCATTTTTCAAAGTTCAAGATGCTGACTTCTCTGTTTCCAAGTCTAAGGTTAAACATAGATTCTTCTACTTTTTAGGAGGGCGTTTGATCAAAAGCATTGTTCTATTATAAGCTGTGAAGACCATGAATGAGTACAAATTAAACTAATTCATAAGTATTTTTGTGTGTGCCAACTACAATTTATGCGACTTGATTATAAATCATGCTATCCCAAATAGATGTAATGGTCTTAGAATTAACAGGAAAAGAAAAAAAATATTAAATGTTATGATTAGCAGCCCGCCCTAAAATATTCTATCTGCTATGCAAAACCTCGATAAATATCAACTTAGAAAAATGAAAAATATTGTACTTACTTGAATTTACCTCCTTCGGGATGACAGTATGGCCAGTTCCCTTTTTCCTTGCTTGAAAGCATGGGCAAATTAATGCACAGCACAAAACAAAGAAAGCTGGTATTGCAACAGCCAGTTTTGTGGGGGTGAATCGAAATCTTTTAGCATGTTCATCTTTTCTCTTCTGAGTTATTTGATCATGATTATGCCCTGTAGATTCTTCTTGAACCACAGTACGTAAAAATTTTCTTCCAGCCCCCAAACACAACTCATCTATACAAAAAAGAAAGATGGTACTTCATATACTATTAGAAAATTTTTCCTATGGATCATCATAGGAAAGAGCGCTGATTTATATAGAACTAAATTATCTAAATGAATTTAGCATCCTGGTGCATACCTAGTGAAAAGTCCAAACAACAGTATTGAGTTCTAATATTTTCTGCAACAAAGCAATGATTTACAAGATTCATTCTGATAGCATTACAGAAGAAGAACTTATCCACCAATGTGCCATCTATATGAAACACTTCCCTAGTCGAACCAGGCATAGTGCTTATATCATATGTCCTGCAACTCTTCTGATTCTTCAACCCAACAGAAGCAGGTAATCTTGGCAAATGCACCAGCAATATGAGACTTAACAAAAGCAACGCCATTTTCAGAGAAGCGAGGCCAATATTTTCCCTCTTTCAAGTGCAAAAGATAATTGAAACATCCACAATAAGAAGCTCTAATAGAGTAAAAGAAAGGTCGCTCCAGTTCAGATAACCCAAAGAAGAACTTGATTATCTGTTCAAGTTTCAAAAGATACACAGATAAAGCAGGATCAATCGCCAGAGTCACCAGCTGAGGTGAAGTCAAGAGTGACAAACTCCAACTTGACAAAGCAGAACCCCATAGGCAATCTGAAATTCCATACTCACTTTGAAAAATCTTTAACTTCCTTGTATAAAAGGCCAAGAAGTCTGGAAGTTCGAAACAACTTTATTTCCGCCATATACAGTATACTTCAAAATTAAATCTTCGAGACCACAATACACCAATCTGAAAATGATAGAGAGTTTCAATGCAGTTACTTCGAGGAAAATTAACTCTAACCACAAGATCGTGTAGAAATCTGAATAAGGACTGAGTTTTAGGATAACCATTCAACACACCCAGTTTTCAATTACCAAAAAGCAAACCATTTATCTAGTCCAGGTTAGAGTTCGATGCTCTAGATTGCAAATTAAAGACTAGCAGAGAAGGCACACACTAAAATTCAAAAAATCTCCAATTACCACCCCAGTAGACATGGCTTCACCAAAACCAACAGAAATCCTGCCCATAATGAAAAATGATACACCTAATTCTAAACTGCACAATTCAACATTTCAATTACATGCAAATCCGGCCCAATTATAACTCACACACTGAAACTAAACTACCCCAACTGCCAGAAGAAGGTCAGACTTCGAATCTAGTCTAGAAAATAACAAAACCCAGAAGAGAGCAATTAATTAATTAATACTAGTAGATCATCTATGGTCAAACAAACAATCAAACCTGAATAAAGGCGGCTACTTTATCGAACAAGAAAGTGCAAGTATATCTCTACTGTGTGTATCTATGATTGTTTTCCGATAACATCAAAAAAAGAATAATAGCGAGATTCGGAGCCTGAGAGAGTCCAGAGGATGGCGAGGTAAGTTGCCAAACTATGGCCGTCTTCTGGTCTTTTTTTAATTTTTTTTTAATGAATTATTGATTGAGTGAACGCGTGTGTAATTAAATGTTTATGGTCGTCAAGTACCAAGTTTATCATAATTCGTACGATAATAATAATTGAATCTTAAATAAACGTGTTCAACTTGAACACTTCTACTGAATTTGTTTAATCAAATATATAAGCATGTTGGTCAAAAAAAAAAAAAAAAAATATATATATATATATATAAAAGCATGTCTTCGGCTCTTAGCATTCAAAAGATAGTTTGCAAAAAATAAAAAATAATAAAATAATAATAAAATAAATTTTGAAAAAAGGGAGAGAGTTTTTCGGGGAATCTTATTCATTTTAGACTCACAAGCTTAAATTTTCAACTCGTCTTTGGTTCGGGCTTTTACGGCCTAGGCAAAAAAAAAAGAAAAAAAAAAAAGAAAAAGCCCGGTTCAACTGGCCTTACAAAAGTTAAGCTCGACTATTTTCTAAATCCAGATCAACTCATTAACTTTATTTCACATTTTTTCTAAAAAAAGGTCAAATGATTTTTTCCATCACGAGCCTTATTGGACTTGTATTATGGGCCGGCTTAGATGGGTTTTGTGAGCCCGTTTAGCTCGAGCTTTGCCTTAAGTTTGAGGCTAAGGCTCAGCTCAAGCTTTTTTATAGGTTGAGCTCTGGGCATATCGAGCCGGTTGGCTGATTAAACACCCCTATTTTTTTACTCTAAAAAGTATGTCAAACTTACTGGAATGAAGTCCATATATGCAATAAGTTCAATCAAAAGACAATCTATTCACGGTGGGACCCCTCCTAACCTACGTTTGGTAAGTTGAGATTTTTAACAATTTAAGAGTTTGTTTGATACTCTTTATTTTACCAATTTATAATTTTATTTACTATTAAATTGATAATTATTTAATTACAATCACATATTTTAAAAATTTTTTTTACATTCTCAATACACATTTTACATCTATCCTCATTATAAATTCTCTACATTTTGACAAATAAAGAGCATCAAACAAGCTCTAAGCTTCTTTTTTGTATCTTTATCAAAATAAAAAAATCCATTAAATCAATACCAAATATAACACAAAAAATAAATTTTCACACTTTTTAATAGTCTTTCTTTACATTACCACTAAACATTCTTATATAAATTTAAAACCCTTTTACCATAAATCTTTTTTGACATGCGTTATCAGTTTAAGAGTTATAGACTATAATGCCACAAATAGATTATTTTCCTTAAAAAATTGTCATTAATTAATACATACTTTTAAGCGGTCGTTGCACATTTTACTTTCTGATTTTACTTTTCAAAAAGTAAAGTTATGTGTCCTTCTTTCCTCCTTTCTAAAATATTTAAGTAGGTTGATTTTTCATGTTACCACAATATATATTATCAATTAGTGACGTACCATTCTCATCGAACTTTAATTTTGTTTTATCATGGTCGCCAAACATCAAAATATGTTTCAGAAATGCAACCAAATTAGCCGCTCAGCTCTAGGTAAAAAATCCTTCGTAGAGAATAGTTTGTTGACACACCACTTCCATATTAATAGCAAATTTACATAGGCATTTCTTAGTAGTGACATCAATATATTTCATATGATCTGCAAGTAATATATAAATCTTCATTGCCTACTTTCACTAATTCTAAAATTGAAATTCGAAATGGAACGCCAATGAGGCTAAACTGAGTTGTAACTCAGCTGAACTTTTGGTATACGATTCAAATTGAACTTTGAATTATGAACTTTACATTGGATGAGAAATTTTGAAAAATGATAATGTTTTTTGTCTAAAGTGGAAATCTATTCTTTTCTTTTATATTAATTAGTTCAACAAACCATTATAACAGTATACGCAATTGTACACATGAACAAGTTACACCTACATGTACAAACCAAACACATTTAGAGGGCTAAATACGATTTTCCATTAACAAATGAATGCTCGATTAGTGACCCAGTGGCCTGACTGAAATGTAATGTTTGATGACTATGATGAAAAAAAAAACTAAATTTCAGTGGCAATAGTAACATCAAGTAATAAGCATGGTGGCCTTCACATAAATTAACCCCTTTTCTTTTTTTTTTCTTTTTTTTTTGTTCATAATAATAATAATAAATTTTAATTCTTGATTTGAGCGACCGAGTGGAATCAAAAGGTATTGAGATCAAACTTTTACAAAAATGACGAGTACTTAAAATAATAGTATAAAATGCTATTAAAACTTCAAAAATCTACTAACTTTCTATTGCTATTTCTGTGGGCTACTAGTTAAGCCAACTTGCGTTGCAAGTTACTTTTTTGAGTTTTTATTTAATTTTGTAGTTACTATTTAAGTATTTATGTAAGCATAAATTTTTAGTTTAATTCTGTAAATTAAATTATTGATAACAAATAGTTGACAATTTCTACTAAGAAAGTAATTAAAGTATCTATACTTTCAAAAAGTTTTAGAAAAAAAAGCTTAAAGTACATTAAATTAGGGTTTAACAAAAAAATATGCGGGTAACTAAGAAACCAAAAAAATTTTCTTAACCCAACCTTTCAATATATAGCGATTAGAGCCCCTAAAAAATAAAAATTAAAGAAAAACAAAGAGAAGTTTTGGTTTTATGATTGTTATTATAATTTTATTTTATTTTATTTACCATCATCAAATAAGGCAAGTGAATAGGATAAAGTCGGATTTATAAAAATTTTAAAATGATAAAACGGCTTGTTGGGAGGAAATAGGTAACAAAACACACCCAAAAATAAATAAATAAATAAATAAATAAATAATCTCTCAAGGCATCTCGAAATTAGAAATCTTTCTTTGTTCTTGTGGGCCCGTAGCTTTCACTTTTCAATATATCCTACGTAAGTGGAGATGCTCAACTAGCTTTGAACCCATCATCATCATTTTTTTTTTTTTTTTTGTTGTCTCCGTCGTGGTCGTCCCAAACGATTGATGTCAAATTGTGGTGAAGTTTGGGTCTAATGATTCGCCCAATACGTAGAGCCCAAAACATACATTTTTGCTCAAGTTTGGGCTAAGTAATATCAATTTTGGTGCAAATTTTATTATGAATATGATCCTCCACTATTAACGGAGTCATGATTAAATCAAAAATTTTCATAAATACAATACTTTTGTTACATTTATAAATGAAGATGTGGCACCTACATGGACGACTAGCCGACTAGGGGCTCTTGTTACTCGACCACTCAACAATGGTGTTTTTTTTCCTTCTTTTTTTCATTTTCCCCCCATTTTGTGGGGGCTGGGGGCAGCCTGGGGTGAGGAATTAAATCTATCTGATGTATATTAAACCTTTCTTGGGCTTGAGCCCATTTATTAGCCCATTTCATTTTTCCCCTATACATATACATGCAAAGCTAATCATTATAAATCCCCCCTCGCTCTTCTGCCTTTTTGCATATAGGAGCGTAGTTAGAAAATGGTGTTAAAAAACAATAAAAACTAAAAAAATAAAAGGAAATAGCTGAAACTTGATTATCCCTAGTTGAAATATTAATTTTTTTTTTAAATACAATTCTTCAAAGGATTGTAAAAGGAATTTTCTGAAAAAGGAGTAGCTGCTAAGAAGGACGACTACCTACTTGCGTCCACTCTCCTCTTAGGGTGACCAATCGACTTGATTGTTAGTGGGCAAGTCATTCCCTCCTTTCGGGGGCAGCGACCTTCGTTCTCAGAGTGTTTTTAACGTGTGGGTGAAATTTAAGTTGGGAAACAAGGATCGAGATTTTGTCGACCGTAACCTTAAACGATCATTTTTAGATGTCAGGAGCTACTGCTTATCATTTGGACAAGTAACAAATTAATATTCTTTTAACTAAAAATCACGCGACAAATTTAATTAAAATATACTAAAAATTCATTATTATTCTTGTATCAAAAAAATTCATTATTATTGCGGGTTAATAATTTTCATTAGTTGGTCACAATAAATAAATGAATTCAAGCCCAAAAGAAAAAAAAAAAAAAGAAGTATCATTATCATTGCAGCACCACGCGGAATCAATTGTCCACAAAAGGCTGTACTTATCATTTCTGTTAATCAAAAATAGACTATTAAAACGATGCGTTTTGTACAACTATGAATGACAAAAAGAAAGAGGGAAAAGAGTCAACAACTAAAAGACGTGTCAACAACTAAAAAGGAAAACAATGATGTCAAAGAAATTAATTGAATGAGATTCACGCCAGTTTTATTTTGCCTACAAGGATGTATATTTTTATGTATGTGTGTATATGTGTCAAACATCTAAACTACAAGCATCTCGCACTTATAACACAGATGTGTGTTACATATTACAAGCATGCATAATAATATGTATGCGTAGACAAAATAAAATTTTTCACGAGATTCATGCTATAAGGACACACTTATAATTTACACAATAACTCACACAACATACACTTGATAAGTTCTTATTTTTATACTCATTTCTGCTTTTAAAATTTTAGATAGAGTTAGTACTTCGTTAGAGGTGAACTATGGTGTTCCATTAATATGTCAGTAGAACTTTATTTAATGAGACTTTAATAAGAGCAATGCTATTTAGTAATATTAGTGCTTGACACTATATTTAGGTGATATTGAATGATAAGTTAAATCAAGTGGGTCTTTTATTCATTCATTTAATTTCACTTATCATTCAATACCACATTAGTTGTCATGTAGACTGGTGTCAAGCACCACTAGTGCTATATAGCAATATTCCTTTAATAAACAGGCCAAATGGGTGAGTCCAGACCTAGTAAAATCCACCTAATGGGTGAGTCCAAATCTAGTGAAATCCAATTATCTTCCCCTTAAAGAAATTTTCATCCCCAACCCCAATTAAACGAGGTTGGGGAAGGAATGACAATAATCCTCATTTATTAATTCCCTCTTTAAATTTATTTTTCTTTTTTCTTTTTCTTTTTCTTTTAACATGTATTAATTAATGATAACTAACTAATTTTTTTTTCTACACAAAAGAAAAAAGTTAATTTTTTTTTTCAACACCTACATATTAAACATAAACACTGAAATATACATACATACATCATACATATA
>CAVNYN010206147.1:0-11870 GCA_963692815.1 Nyctanthes arbor-tristis | reverse complement strand
CTATTTTTTTGGAATGCAAAAAAATAATATAATAGACTATTTTTGTAAGACTAAAATTCTAAAGAACCAGAATAGTAGAACAACTTCTTTGTGGGGCGGAGAGAGTATTTCCTAATATACCTTTACATGGAAAATTTTCAAAAACTTTTTGAATGTTTTACTAAAAACCTTCCCTCTCATGTGGAGCATGTATTTAAAATTAAAACTATATTTATTTCAACAATACATAACATGTATCTATACATGCCATATGAATAAAAAAAATTTTAACAAAACTTTCTATAAGTTCCTTGAAATGGACTGACCTTTACATTAATTGTGCGTTTGATTACATGTATGGAATTTACCTGAAAGGGAAATATTTTCTCATCAATTGAATTACTGGTAATTGAATTCCATAGAAAATAAATTGTAAAGTATTTGATTAACAGTGAAATTATCGGAAAAAAGTGTGAATTACTTAGAAAACAAAAAACCTACACCCCCTATGGAAAAATATTTTCCTTGTTTTCAAGGAAAATATGGTCACATTACAAAAAGATGGAAAATGTTTTCCTTAGAAAAAATGTCAATCAAACGCCACAAAAATAGAAATTTAGCTGGAAAACCCCATTTTTTATAGAAAAATCTTTGGTAATCAAATACACTGTAAGTGAATATCTCATATTTTTTATTGTTGCAACACGTGAAAAAATGTTTATAGAAATTTGTCTTCAAAGTTGGAATGATGAGAAAATACTATTTATAAGTAATCGTTTAGATAATCTTTTATAAAATAAGTAAAAACTTATAATCTTACTCATTTGTACGTAATTAAAAGAAAATAATTTAAGAATTAGACGATAAATATACTTTATTTTATAAAAGATTATATGAATCATTATTACTTACAAAGAGCGGAGCTCCTAACGTTGAGTAGAAAATCTATGTAGGTGCCATTGGAAATTGAAGCCAGTGAGGTGGTCTAAGTGGATTTGGGTCATAATTATAGGGATGAGGGAGGACGGGGCATGACTAGCTGATTGATTGGCTTCTGTTTCATGATTATTATTGTGGCCCTTAAGAAAGCTGTCGCAGTATTACTCCTCTACCTATTTATATAGAAAAATAACTATTTCTAAACTATTGATGTTACCATCAGTATCCTTTGTTTAATTAATCATCGCACGTGCTAATTAAAAAAAATTGAAGTAGGATGGCTTTAGGTTTTTCAATTTTTTTTTTATTTCTTTTCCCTAACTGTTCTTGAAAATTCGAAATGAATATGTTTTGAAAGTATTTCGAATCAAAAGTAAAGGGTTCAAAGTTAGAAAGTCAAATAGTTAATTAAGTGGTTGTTTGATTCCTATTATTTGATTTGAATTATAAAGAGAAATTATAATATAAGTTTGAAATTTATGATTATAAATGAGTAGTTGTCAAATCTGTGATAGGTATGATTATAATATATTTTGATAAACAGAATCAAACAAGCTCTAAAATTACACACATAGAGGATGTTTGATTTTCTTTTTGAAAGTGACTTATAAAGAGAAATTATAAGTTGGTGAAATGAGTAGTGTAAATTTAATAGAAATTTAAAATATGTAATAATAAATGAGTAGTTGTCAAATCAGTGATAAGTGACTTATAAAGAGATATATTCAAAGAGGATCAAACAAGCACAAAATTTATTTCCGAAACTAGGTTTCTCTCTTGTGAAGCTTTTTCTTTGTGAAACTAATAATTAAATATTTTAGTATACGATGAAGAAAAAAGGGGTAAAAGAGAATAAAGTGATTAAAAAAAGAAAATTAAAAGAAACTAAAAGACATATGCGACAATTAATTTTTTATGTGTATCTCTCTCATGTTAAACTTTGAGTCAAAACATTTCACTTTCACTTTGTATTGGAGATGCTCTATAATATAGTGGTTGTTTAATTCTCACTAATAGAAGTTTGAAATTTATAGTTATAAATGACCAGTATACAAATCAGTAATAAATGAAATTATAATGTGATTTGAAAAAGAGAATCAAACAAGCACTATACTTTCCTTTTGAAAATGTAATTGAATAAATATATTTCTTGGGTTGTACGCTCATATTTAATGAGTCTTTCTATAGAGAGTCTTGCTTTCTATTCATCTCTCATCCCTCAATGATATATGACCCATATGGAGAGTTTGCTCTCCTCAAGACTCTCCATAGAGTTTTCAATATTCAATAAATATAAGTGTATATTAGGGAAATATTTTTTAATTTTATATTTCTAACACTATTAATTACAATTTTCTTGTAAAAATCAAAATCAGTCTATCTTTGTAAGATGGAGATATTATGCCGAGAAATTTTGTAAATTTCTTTTTAAATTGAAAGTTTTTTTTTTTTGTGACCTTTCTTTAACATGGGGTCCAAATGACATGGCCATTGTTGACCAAAGCAAAGAAAGGTGTTGATAATCAAGAGTCCCATGAGTATCAATGTCTAATCAAGTGGATTAAGTTTCGCACTAAATTTCAAAAATAGATAAATCAATGCTACTCCATTCTTTATAGTTATTGACTCATGAGATAAAAGATTACGTAAAAATGAGTGTGACACATTATAAGAAACCGAGTCATTATGAACGAGAATGGATGTGGATAAAATTAAAGATCGCATGGTATAGTTAAACTTGCTTTCTAGAATTTTAATCATTTAGAATTCCAATCATGAATGGTTAAATGTTAGAAATCGCTACTCAATTTTTTTAAGTAATACTAATATTTTAATTATAATTATAACAATAATTATAAAATGATAGGATTATCATCATCATTACCTCAAATAAAGCCAATATGTGCTTAGAATTGGAAAGTGAGATATTTAAAATTAAGCAAACATGTTTAAGTAGAATCCTAGTATCATTACCTTAGAACAAACACTTGATGTTGTGTCTGCCACAAAGCACAAAAATTGCCAACCAAATTCAATGGTTCATATGGATTTCCAACACATTGGAAGTTGGTGATAGAATTATTAATATAATTAATAACCAAACATTTCTTTCACATTGTTGGACCCCACTTAATGAGAGCAATGTCCCTCTCCCATTGTCCTATCACATCAATTGTCCATTTTTTGAATACTGCTATATATATATATATATTACCAATAATAATTATCACCAACTTATGTGTTATTACCTCCATCCCACAAAAATAATTCAATTCCTATTTTCACATAAATTAAGAAAAATTATTAATAATTTTACTGTGTTTATGACAATGCATATTAAGTAGGGTATATAAAAGAGAGATCGGAAGAGGGAAAAGTAGGGTACATAAAAAAACTAGTAATATTTTAGTCACATTTAAAAAAAAAAAGTGACATGTATTTTTAAATGGCTGGAAAGTGAATAGGTGACTATTTTTATGCGGCAAATGTAATAATAAAGTAAGTAACGAAGTAAGTAATGAATCTATAAATTCAATGAAATGCAAACATAAATTATTTAATACTACCTTGACGTGTAGTGATAAATAGGACGTGTGAATTTATTTACACATTATTATTGCTCTTTTTTTCTTCAATGTACTTTATACTCAATAATTATATCATTTTATTTTATGTAACGGTATAGAACAAATTTAAATTGATAAATCGTAGATGCCACTAAAATTTCCAATATTATCTCACGTCTGTATTATATTTTGAAAATTTATCTCATATTTAACTTTTCTTTTCTTTCTTTTTCCTTTTTGAAATCATTGCATTTGCCATTCTATTTTAAATTACAATTGGTTTTATGATTTTCATAGTCAGGTATTTTATTGGGGTTGTTTTTATTTTTAGTGGGGTCTGTGAAGGGCCATGGTGATGGAAGAATAATTTTACTGGGTCAAAAAAATTGATAAAATGGATGTGTAGCTGGATATTATCATTAATAAATTTAGAAAATAATATAATGTAATATGTTGAAAAATATAATCCTATAATGAGTCAATTTTATTAAACACTTGATATGTCTTTTTATTCAAATAACATAATTAGTCGTTGAAGAATAATTCTTGTCTTGTGGAATATCCGGGGAATTGGGGGTGTACCTCAACTTAAGGGGGATCCAAAACGAAGCTTATTAAAAGATTGATGTGATATGGTTAGGGTGCTAAAATATCACTTTAGCATCTAAATTCAATGATGATAAAGAGGATTCTTTCCTTGATTTAAAAGTATTAAAATCCACCTTCTCCCACTTTAATTTGTTCATTGTCACTTTTTCTTCTTTTTGTTTTTTCCATACATATAAAATCACACGACTCGGTTAAATACACAGTAAAAGGTAATATTATTTGACTCACGCTTAAAAGTTATGATTTGGACGATACATGTCAATTTAATGAGAATCTAGACCCTTGTTTGCTCGACTTACATGCAGTGCATCTTGAATCATGTCAATTCCATAATCAGCTTCTTAGAAAATAAGAAAAATTTAGGTGAAATGCAAACGGCGCCATATATACCTATTGTTGAAGCGAGCTCACCTTGTTGGTTGACCTCTCATTTGATGAAAACTGGACTTCATCATAAAATTGGGTTTTTTTTCTTCTTCTCAGTTTTTACTTAATTCAATTTTGTTTTTCATTAATTTTTGGTTCACACCTGATCCCAAGCAATTGAAATGGAACCGAAAAAAGGGAGAATTATCTCTGCAGCTTTAAAATTATGAAGATGAAATTGTAAATGATCAAAACTTGAAGGATTAAATTGTATGAGCCACCTAGATAAACAAAATTACTAGCTCGTCTTGTTGGATGGGTTGAGCGACTCAGTTTTTTTAAGGAAACGATGTGGGCTCCATAAAGAGGTCTACCTGATTGAATTAGGTTTATCTGATTATTAGTCTAGGACACCATGTGATAGTTGCTCGGGGAATAATGTAAGGAGAGCTTGAATTGCTATCCCAATTATGTAACGAGGTCTAATTATTAAGACTTGGGGTTCCATCTTAAGCGCTAACATGTCGCAAGATGATTGCTAGTTAAAGCAGGCCAATCTTGAAATTCGTGTGCTCATTTGAGTCTTAACCGAATCGAATTGCTCGTTTGAGCTTGACGGGCTCTATCTTAGTATGGTACCAGAGCCCGTAAAGCTTAAACGAGCAATTCGATTCAGTTAAAACTCAAATGAGCAGACAGATTTTAAGATCGGTCTGCTTCAATGAGCTACCATCTTGCAAGGGCATGTTAAGGGATAAATCCCACATCGACTAAATATAAACCAACATATAAGTGTTTAGGCTACTACTCTCAATAAGTTGCTATTTTAAGATGGAACCCCAAATCTTAGTACTAATATCAATTATGAGTCCGAGCTAAATGTTACAAGTTAGGTCAATTCAAAGATGGAATAGTCTCAAATTTGTGATATATATAGATGCTTAAACTCTTTAGTTACAACATGAGATAGGCACAACTACACTCAACAACTATCCCAAAACAATACACAGAAACACAAATCTAACTCTAGGAAAGAACCATCTTTTTCTTATTCAAAGAGTAAATAAGAACCCTATGATAAATGAAAATGGAAACAATCAAATTGCCCGCACGCGCTACAGACTCTAAACGGACTGGACTCCCAAGAATTGTCAAGAACAACAAAAAACTAAAAAGGTAAAGAAAATAAATGACTAAAAATAAAAAAATACAACATAATTTTAGAAAAATATGATATTGGGAGGGGCAGAGCTATTGATTCAATCTATATATGTACACTACGCAGTAGTTACTACTACAAGATTAAGAATTTGGATAATAATAATAATAATCTATTATTATAAGTAGAAGAAAGAAAAGAGGCATGGACAAGGGGGTTGTGCACAGTGGAGGAAACTGGAATATAGTCTATAGTGCTTCTGCAAAAGCTTTTTTGGAAGTTGAGAGAAGAAGAAAAAACCAACAGGGGGAGATGATGACGTACTCTGTCTATGCCCCCCACGCGCATTTTAGCAGTACGTAAATATGCCGCTGCTTTCCATGCGCTTATATATATATATATATATTCTGGATTTGCAGCAAAATTCCAGTCCCTCTATGCTTCAGTAAAATTTTTGTCCGTCACTTGTCTCCACTCCAGCGTGTCCAATTTTACTGTATTTTATTCCTTTAAATTTTTTAAGAATATGTATATATTTTACTGTATTATCATACAATGTTGTTTTTCATTAATGAGGGGATCATTCTTTATTGCACTTATTATGTAGTAATCACCAAGTAACTATGAGTCGTGCAATTGCCTTTTTTCTTTTTGGTTTAAATGAGCGAATTACAAGTATGCTAGAGAGTATATTATTGTTCGAGATTTGTTGGTTGCTAATCGATCTCCCATCTTCTTTTGCGTATCAATGAAAAGTACATCTATTGTTACGTATTTTAATTGGCCAGTATTTTGCTACGTTATAAGCGAGAGAATGTTACTACATA
The DNA here is from genome assembly GCA_963692815.1 of Nyctanthes arbor-tristis. Lineage (NCBI taxonomy): Eukaryota > Viridiplantae > Streptophyta > Magnoliopsida > Lamiales > Oleaceae > Nyctanthes > Nyctanthes arbor-tristis. The sequence continues at coordinate 5,424 of CAVNYN010206147.1, read as the reverse complement.
GTGGAATTAGGTTTAAAAGTAATTAGATTTGTTTTCTATGTCATTTGGGTGCAAAAAATTTGACAATTATGCAATTGCAGGGATTACCGAAGGCTATTTATAACAGCATCTCTAATGGCACTTCCATTGTAGTTTATGTGCTTGTTTGATTCTCATTATACACCCACAGATACTTTCACATACCCACTAATTTGACAATTATTCAATTATACCCATACATTTTAAACATCTATTGTAGTTCTTGTGTCACATAAAATAAAATGAGCAAATACAATAAAATCTTTTCAATAGAGAAGGTGGATCACTAGTGGAGCCAGGACACCGACCGAGCATAGGCACAATTTGACCATACAAGAATTTGTATAACACGTACCATGATATCATAAAAAATTATTTACTTTTTATTGTACTCTTGTTGAAAAGTTGGTACTTTTTTAACATGTTCATGATCTAATATCGATAAATTTTATTTTATTTTTATTATTAGAATTAGTCTAAGAATGCTAATTACTTTAATTAATCTAGTTAGTCATATGGTGTTTCATTTAGAATTCTCAATTTATTAGCTATTACACAAAAACTATACAAACATAGCATTGAAATAAAAGAAATAAAGAGGCATCATAAAAATTTGAAAAACAAAATTAAGTAATAATTTCATGGTTTAGTGGGGTAGAAGTAGTGAGACATACGACTTTCAATTATATATATAATAAGCAACGCGGGGAATTAGACGCTTTCTACAACACCATCTACGTCTAGTTGATGTAATAAATATCTTCTACATTTTTCCATATCACAACAATTTTTTGGCCAAAAGGGAAAAAAAATCTTATAGATATTTCGTTAGAGATGCTCTTTAGTTCTTTTGGTGCATATTTTGACCTTATCTTTGTACAAATTCATGATGATTGAACCCTATAAATATAAAAAATACTTCAAATTGAAGAAAAATGCTTATTCATCCTTCAATGTATTTTTCATTGGACCCATAAGCAATCTCAAAGACGAGAAAGAACATATATCAACCAAACATGTTCAGGTTCCCGATTTTCAAATTTCCACTATATTGTAATTAATTCTAGGCCAAAAACTAGTAAAAATTATTATGACAAACAAACTGAAACTACAAATAGTGCAATCATAAATTTCAGATCAGTAATATAGATATGTCGAGAAATTTTGTCAGCATCGACTCCATATCTGTCGGGCAGAGGGGCGGTGGTCCAAAGGACACTCGCAGAACCAAACCCAGAGTCACATTCATGAATAAAACACACACACACCATTATATTTGGGAAGGTACGACTTTCCATATTTTCTCTCCCCCAACCACCTCACTATCCTAACCCACACGGCGACAATTTGTATTGTACGGATCGGCCGGCACGAGGTTTGTCGGTGCTTTGTATTGGATAAAACTCGACTCGACTCGACTCGACTCAATTTAATAACGCTACTCAAGTTTTTAACTTGAGTTGCTTGTTCGTACATCTTGTACCTTTTGCTTAAAAATAAGTCGAGTACATAAGTATATATTATGACTTGGGTAATTTTTCTAAGGAACTAAAGTGGCTTCCTTGGATACCCGCATTAGAGGAGAAACAGTTTTCGAGAAATCGCCTTATGACGCGGGTTCTTTATTTCACAGGCCTATATATCTTGTTAAAAGTAAGTGGATCAATATTATCAGAGCAAGATTAATGTAGACAAAACCAATTAGAGCATCTATATTGATAGTGCTAAAATTAATTATCCACATAAGTAAAAAGTAGAGTTTTTAGTAATTGTTAAAGGACACCTAAACAAGTTAAATTTAATAATTAATTTGTGTCACATTGGTGATTCTAAATAAAAGTATAAATTTAATAATCAATTCAATAGTCAAATAGTGGACCAATCCCAATTTAATAAAAATGAAAAAAGAAGAAATAATATCATATAAAGTGTTAAGTTTTTTGTTAACTTTAACAATAAAACTAACAACTTGTTAAATTAAATATTTTTAGCAACAACTTTAACACCACCAATGTATGTTGTTTTTTGAGTTGTTAACTAACAACTGTACTACCAACCTACTTTAGCATTATCAATGTGAATGCTCTTAATGTATGAGGAAGGGAGAGGAAAAAGAGGGGCTAAATTTACCTTTTTCCACCCCATTTTCTTCTTTCAAAAAAATATATAATAAATTTAAAAAAATAATATTTTATAAAAAATTGAATATCAATTGTATGATTAAAAAAACAATGACAAAGTAATTTTGTTAAAGAGTTTTAAAAAATAAACGAAATCCTCTAACGCTATAATCAATAGTTTTTTCCTTATACATTATTTGAGAATAATTTTTTTCCCCATAATTTGCTCTTATGTGCCACAAAGGAGCACGTGCGCGCACACACACTATATTGGAATCTAGGTAGCTTGTATTCAATTGAGACTTTTAAAAACTTTTTTAAGTATGAGACTTCTATAGATTTTATAGGATCTTACTTGATTTGTTGGGGGTTGAGGAATATTTACTGAATTTTTGTAAACTTTCATAAAAAACCTTTTTCCTAGACTTTCACAAAATTTGAAAAAAATTTTCAAACTTTCTTACAATCATTTTTTTTTTCAAATTGTACAACTTATAATATTATCGTAAACAACTTTTTTTGTAAATACACTAGGTTAATAAATTGTGTAAATTTCTATAAATTTTTTATTAGAAATTTTTTTTAAATACACAATGTTAATAAATTAATAATAATTTAAAAAAATTACCAATTATTCTTATTAGAGTGCAGAATAAAGAATTTCATATAAGGACATTGTAAATAATGTATGAAACAAATTTTTTGTTGATGTTAAATTGCATATACTGTAATTAGAAAAAATTCTAATTAACAATTAATAATACATATCAGAAAAACCTATGAGGTATGGTTGAACATTTGAATCGGTGAACAATTGTTAATTCCAAGATAATTAATAATAATTGTTAACAATTGTTAACATGGATGAAATTGCAAATAGAACAATTGTTAATTCGAATGCAAAAAGTTAATTTCAAGAAAATACATACCAGAAAACCTATGATGTAAAATATATAAAGTTAATATTACATACTGTTCATTTTCTTTACTTTCGTGGCCTTTTTCCCTTCATCACAGCATGTTCAAGAATCTCACGTATGTGCGAAGGATTTGCGATGAGATTTGCTATTTATATTTTCTACTAAAATTTCAAGAAGTCCAAAAAACAGTGAAATTCTAGTTGGACAAATTGAATATCTCATGATTTTTTTAAGCTTTTAAAAAGTTTCAATTAAATACGTTAAGACTTTTTAAAATTCATAAAAAGTCTCAAGTAGATACCTCAATATTTATAGAGTCTTAAAAAGTCTTTAGACGTCTCAATTCAATACACCCCTAGGTTTTCACTTGAATCTTATATTTAAATAATAGAATTTCATATATCAAGTTAAGACTAAAGTTTCATATTAAAAATGCAACCCTTATTAGCAGAAGTAATTGGTCAGATATTTATATAATAACTGGATAGCCGTTTTTTGTAATAATTTCTCAATGTGGAATTCAAGAAAAGGAACCTTTAACCGATGGCTAACAATTGAAATCAATAATGCAAGCATTACAATTTCAACTTGTGTTTATTCATTGTTGTGTTAAAAAAAAAATCTAATTTTTGAGAATAATAGTAAATTATATACATGAACACCTTAATGGCATTAGAATTGAACAATTCTTGTCATGACAGGAATACAAAGCACAACCATCGACGGCATATTTCTCTATTAAAAATGTTAGATTATAATTTCAACGATACATTCTAGCGAGATCGCTTTTACCTAATTGTGCTTTGCATGCTTCTTCCGCCCTCTCCCGGCTGGCACCCATAACGAGTGCGTCCTGGATGCAAGTTTCGATTTCTTCTTTCGGAATTTCAGCCTCGCTTGTGCTAGCAAATATCACAAACATGAAAATGAAGCACACGGCTGTAAACATGTAGGAGGCCATTCTATTTTTATTTTTTATTTTTTATTTTTATGTCCTATGAATGAATGAAATAAAGATAATGAAATTATTTATAGAACTTGTAATAAGTTTGTGGTTTGAGAAAAGTAAGGAAAAACTTCTGATTAACCATAAGAAATAATGGTTAATTTTGCTGGTAAAATAGAGGTGTCTATAATTTTTACCAAACATAACCACTTATTTATTTCTCAAAATAAGCCCCATGGGGTCTCAAATCTCTTTTAAGGATTGTGGTGTCCCAAGCATGCAAGATTCTAGCAAGTTGGAACAAAATAATCTTGAAATCCGTGTCTTTATTGTGAGTAAACCAGAGTGAATTGTTTGTAGGGGCTTAGTGGGGTCTTAAGCACACTTGAATTGCTTCTTGGAGTTTGATGAACTGTGGCATCCCTTATTAAAGTTTCGTCTTACCCATCTTAAAAGGTTATCGACTTATCTATCTTAAAAGGTTAACTTTTTACCCATATAACTGATTAATATTGTTATTATATATGCATGTATTCAATATTGAATTGTCCCTTAACACTATTAACAGTAATTTTTTTAGTAGATTCTATTCCCGATACAGTCTAACAGAGACGTATTTTTTGTGTATGACGGTGTATCCATGTGCATGAACGGGGTGGTATACCCCATAGTGTATGAGTACCCGCGTTTTTCCAGCTTTGATGAATTACAATAATTGAAAGAAAACACATTGCATTACATTCGGAAGTTATAACTCCCAATCATTGATTAAAACCACTCATTCTTGATGGAGGGGTCCTTTCTGAATTATGGCCTCCATTGGAAATGGCCCCCGTCATTTATTTTTTGTAGATAGGTACAAATTTCAGGTTGTTGGATTGGGTACCTTTTGCATTGACCTTCATCTTTCATTCTTTTTGGATGGATACTGAAAACTGATAAATATAAATGTTTACTATTCAACTCTAAACCTTAAACAATCTCAAAATGATTGGGCTTGGTTAAAGTTAAATAATAACTCATAAGTGAATGAGCTGAAAAGTTTCAGTGTCGATCAGAGGTTGAATTTGATAGTGAAGCTGCTATATATATAAGAATAAACAAGTTTTAGAATTTCACCTTGGTGAGCAACATGTTAGTAGTGGTTTGTGGCATCATCTAGCCCCCGACCTTTCAAATAAATTACTTTCTTTTCCTTCTTTTCAATAAAATAAAATTCCAAGAGGTGTTTAAATATTATTGGGGATTTTGTGTAAGTTAAAGAACAATTGTTTCTTCCAACCTCCAAGTGGATATGCATTGAATCAACCCTTCAATGAGAGAATGCAAGCTTCGTATGCTGGTTGGTCAAGATCAATAACAAAGACATACAACGATGTGAAAGTTGAATATCGAAGACAACTATAGTTGATTGATAGGC
>CAVNYN010206137.1:0-30716 GCA_963692815.1 Nyctanthes arbor-tristis | reverse complement strand
TGCCACTGATCCACGTGGGGAACAAATTGATTCGAGTTATTCTTGAAGCAAAGAAAATGGCTATTACCAGTAATGGCGACAGCGGAGGCCTGGTGAGAATCACGGACAGCGAGCTTCTCCTGGATACGCTTCCACGCGGTTAAGTAGGCGGTCTCCTCATTCCGGTCCTTCCACACCGATCGCCAGCTAGCAAGCAGGGTCCGCGAAATCACCTCCTGAATCTCATCCGACGTAGGAAACCGGCCGTCGGTCAGGCACTGGATCATCAGGGCATGGGATTCCTTATTAAATGTGTAGAATTGAGTCGATATATAAGGCTCGACGCGTATTTGCAGCGGCGGGAGATCAATTACCCGCTTATTACTTCTAACACCATTAGTCACACCAAAAATGGGCAAATTAGGGTTTCGAGACGGGAACCCAGAGAGGGGAATTTCGGCATCGGATGCGCTAATGTTGACATCATTGTATTCATCCTCCCAGAACATGTCAATTCCGGGGAGGGAAAAAGCATCGTCTTCAATGGACGGCTGAAGTTGATTCAATAACTGTTCATGGTAGGGAGGCGGTAGACCCTTCTGGCAAAACACATTCTGCTCAACTTTGCTTGGATTCATAGCAGTCCAATAAACAGAACTGCATAAAATAAAAAATAAGAAACTTTTCTGTACAGAATTTTCTCCCAGTTCTAGTCAATGGAAGAAGCCGAAGCAGCCTGGATTCTGTGCTTCTCTGACATGACTAAAGCTTCGACCTTTCTCATTCTGAACATAAAAATATATACAGTCTTACACTTCCTTCCCCTCTCTGTATATTGGTGGGTGTACAGATTTGTCTGTTTGTGTTCGTGTGGAGTACAGAGAAATGAGTATTTTTTATCGAATGATAACGCTAAAGGGGGGAGAGTCGTGCTATAGAGAGGGACACCCCCAATCAAGGGGTGCCATGTAACGGGGGTATTCTCATCGAGGGGAAAGTACCCTCTCCCTAGAAAATTTGAGAGGGAGGAGGAAGGAGGTTTTGACTCATGCCAAGCACGCAGCGGGACCTGAAGTATACTACTATTTGAATTTTGAACCCGCCTTTCTTTCACCTGTGTTTGGGACTTGGGATGGAGTGTCATTATTTCACTTATCCTTCGTTTTTTCTAATTTTCTTTTCTTTTTTTGAGGGTTTCATTTTTCTTTTCTTATCTTATGCTACCATAAAGGAGGAGATGAGTTATTCACTTATTTTGCAGTTGCTATTGCTCTGTCCATAATGAAAGGGGAGAGCTAACCTTGGGTCGAACTCAGATCATTCGTGTGCAGTTCTCAACTTATCTTTTAGAGCGTATTGCTATATTGTTGGTTCACATACTATCATTAAAGAAGGCTTGTATATCTCTTACTTGGAATCTGATTGTTCCTCCAAAGCACATGCTATTAATTTACATGATGTGGGCAGTGACGATTGTGTTGTCATTCAAAGGATATGAAGCTTGATCTCAGGATGCTCACTTCCCCACTGCAGACAAGGAAGGCAAACATAGTTGCACGTGAATTGGCAATTTTTGGTTTTCTTAATTATGCTTCCTTTATTTGGAAAGAGCATCTCCAGTTGTATAATGAATTTGTCTTCTCAGTGATATGAAATGAACGAAATTCCCTTTCCAGAAAAGATATATCAAACTAGCACTATATATGAAGCAATTTATGAATATTTGACGTGTTTGCAATTTAGATCGCCTTTTTATGGATGTATATGCAAGGATAGGATCGTGCTTGAAGGAAACAACGTTGCATGTCTACTTTTTTTATCAGCACTTTATGAGTTGTTCTTCACATTGAAACTACTGAAGCAGTTTGTATATATGTCTAATCTGGGAACTTTAAGCCGAATTTTTCTTTAGGATTTGGAAAGGTAGCACTTGGTAGTTGTAGGGTTTGAATTGAGAACTATTGTGCTTTATAGTGTTAAATTGGTGGAAGATAATGCCACCCAACGGATCGTGCATGTTAAAAGAAATGACCCGTACGGTAAAACCCGATATCTTTGTTTGGTTTTTTTCCCCCTCTTTTCACAATAATTGGAAACAAGCCATGTGTTCAAAGTATTTTCACATTTGCATTTATTAGAGCTAGATTATGGAAGAAATCATAACTCAGTAAATTACAATATCTAGAGCTTGAAAAGATTGTATGAATGACCTAATTTACTAGCTTTAAAAAGATGTTAGATCTCACCTGTTCAGAAATCAAAGATTAAAAAGTTAAGGACTTCCCCAACTAGAAATCAAAAGTTCGAGACATGAGGACGAAAATGTGTGAAGGTCAGGGCTGAGGCGATTCCCAATACAAAATCACTTTTTTTAAGGAATATAAAATGCTCTCCCGGTCACATAAAGATAGATTTATAGTCATTTTTAAAATAATTAAGAAAAACTCAATTAATATTGTCAAAAAAGGAAAATTTGGAACCAATTTCCTAACATATTATTTAATTTATTAATTATTTCACTTCAATGATTTTATATTACTAATAACAGTGCACATTAAATAGAAGTATAAATGAAGACTGATAGTATTTCAATTACAAGTTAAATTGAAAGTAATATGTCTTTATAGAGTGGACGAAAATGAAATACAAGTTTATATGGGTGGGGGGGAGAGAGGGGGTAACTTTGAAAGGTATTTGTGTTAACTCATTTAATTTAGTGATGTATAGAATTTAAAGGAGCTTTTGAATTACCAACCTTTTTCCTTTCTATTTTCAATTTGGACATCACAATTTTATTAAATGCACCACATTTTAGTTACATTGTGGGTTTTTAACTTCAATTCTTGATACATTTATATCGTTAACAATTTTTTTTTTTTTTATCTTCATCAACTTCCATTAATTAGCAATGTTTCTTGTTCCTAAAACAATTTCTTTTCAAAAATTTTTTATTGACTTGCTTAAAATTTGTAGAAAAAATATCTAATCGTACTTTTTTAAATTGTTAACCTTTTATTTATTTGCAATATTTAGTAGTTATCTTAGCTGAATTTTAGAAAAAATCACTAATACTCCCTCCGTCCCAAAAAAAAATTCATCTTTCCTTTTTTATCTGTTCCAAATTATATTCCTCTGTCCTAAATTAGCTTTTTAGTTTTCTAATATGTTCCCATTTATTATGCATAGTAATCAAAAACAAAAAACAACCAAAGTAAAATATTGAATAAATCAAAGTGTATATTAAGAAATATATTGTAAAATTGTACATTTCCAATAACATTAAATAATGTTTTCTTAATCTATGTGGAAAATGAAAGGGGAATATCTTTTTGGAACACATAGAGTATAATATAGATTACAAAAATTATAGGGAGACATGAGAATGAGACATGAATAAGTGACATTGTATATGTAGTACACATGTATTAGATAACGAAAAAGTAGCCATGTGATCATTACTCAATGAATGTATGCCACATGAGAATATCACATATTAATATTAATTTTAAATATCTCCTTAGAATTGCTCTATATATTATATATGTTAATCAATGAAAGATTGAGAATAAAATTTTTGAGAAAAAAGTTTAATGAATACATGTATTCATTAAACTTTTGGGTATTTAATTATGATGTGGTATGGTTATAAAAAATTAATGAATACAGGTAGCTGTTTCACTTTCATCATTAATAACGGATTTACTCAAATTGAATTCAATTTATTTGCTTGGCGACTCATTGTACACTTAATCAACAAAATAATTTTACTTAAAAGTAAAATATTTAATAAACACAAGGGTATACCGTATATTAAGGAAATAATATTAAAATTTACCTTTCCAACACTATTAGTTGCATTTTCCTTAATATTTGTGAAAATTAGAATTAGACTATCTTTCTATGACAAAAGTAGTAAATTTTTAATGTTTAGTAGAGCACTAATTAAATGCAACCATACAAGTTTTTTTTTTTTTTTAAATAACAAACATTATATTAACTACAATCAATCTAATTGTAAGAAATAGAAGAAGTAATTGCAGAACGAGCAAGAACATAGCCAATTGGTTTTCTGCTCTAGGAATATATTGGCACATCCCGTACTCAAGATGATTCAGTAAAGATTGAATATGTTCATAACCATTCACCTTTGCACCTGCTGTTACTGGATTTGCCCCTCCCCAAATGACCTTCAAAGCATCAAATCGGACCTCTTTTAACTGTATCCCTTCCTCCATCATCAGTCGAAGTCCATACGTCAAAGAAGACACTTCTGCTTCCTCCACATTTAAGCCCTCTCATCCCCTTACCGCAAAGGCACGACGCTCTTCCGATCTCTCCCCCCTTACACACCACGCCTCCAAAACCCACTCCCTCCGGACCGACAGTTGCGTCCGTAGCCATCCATAGCCCATTGCGACAGTCCCCTCTGCCAATCCAACGTCTAAGCTGCCCCTGAATCACTGAACTTCTCGCCTCCATCCATCATCTACCATTTGTCTTTTCAAAAGCATCTAAATAAGCTAAAGCTTGGTCACAACACTTCTGTACGTTTTCCTTACGGTTCCCATGTATTAAAGAGTTATAAGCCCTTCATAATGCCCACCAAAACACGCCAACCTTCTCGACCACCCGTGCCTCATTACTAGTCAAAACTGACATTACCGTAACAGTAAAATCCGAGCATGGCTGCGGTTTAATTACCCCACAGCCCCACATATTTCCATAGTCTCTTCATCCATCCACATCGTCTAAATAAATGTTCATTTGTCTCCCTAACGCCACAAAAAAACACTATCCAAATTATTACTCACATGATGCTTATGTAAATTCTCATATGTTGGCAGTGTATAACATAATAGTTTCCACAAGAAAACACAGACTTTCGGAGGTACACAAAGGCTCCAAATATGCTTCCAAAGCCCCTGCTGCCCCACACGACCACTGTAAATCCCATTGTCCGTTCAACCTTCTTAATAATTCCTAAGTATGGCGATGCTCAGAGAGTTTTGGATTGCCATAAATCCCTATAAACCGCCACTGCCTGCCCGCGTCATCCGTAATAAGAGCATCAACGTGCCCTTTCGAAAACGACTTTACCGCCACCTTCCATTCCTCATTCCGTATAAGCATTAGACTGCCACTTTGCCCCTCACAGTCCACTACCAAATTATTTTGAAAACCCAATGAAATCCTAATACTGCCCTAGCTCCTGACAACCTAGTCTCGGGCAGGAAAACCAGATTGGGGAATACAAACGAACAGTCTCCACAAGTTGCTCGACGTATGAGGATTTCCTAGACCCCATACGTTCCAACATAAGTAACTCATGATGACCAGCGGTCCTTCTAAGCAGGACTCGCCGAATAAGGAACCACATCATTCACTAACATCTCCCCTTGACCACAGCCATTCATCTTCATTTTCTTCGCCACCTCCCCACTCCTTGCCTTCTTCACTTCTAATTTCCGCTTAGATTTGAGTCCTCCCGTTATTGCCGAATTCGTACTTGGCACCCTTCTTCCGAGGAGAGATTTTCATGATACTATCTCTCGCCTTATTCGTATCTCCTCGCTTAGCCGAGCTCCTTCTCTTACCATGTATTACTCTCCTACTACTCACCACATCCGCTTTTCTCTCTTTCCAATCTCCATCCTCACTGCCCTTCTCCCTCAAACTTTAGCCTGGTTTCATCCCCTTACCCCCCTCTTTAACAATTTATTCCACAGTTTCCTTCCCCTAACCCTCATTTCTTTCTTTACTGCCCAAACGCTTCCCCCCAGCCACTTCATCCTCGGCCACCAAACCCTCATTGCAACTCTTATTTTTATCCCCTCGCTCTCTCCTATCCTCAACGCCCACCGTCCCAACCCTCCTTTTTACCACCCATCGACTTCTCCCATTCTCCCATTGACCGTCCATGCACTGTACGACTACCACTCACCAGTCCACTCGACCCTTGCGACCAGCCTCGTCTTCCACAACCCCCCCACTGCACTCAAAAATTCTCTATATCGACGAACGCTACCAGCCCCAGCGCCTCCACCATCCACTGGGCACTCAAACTGCTTATGGTCAATAAGACCACAAAAAAAACAACAATCGAGGAGTTTCTCGTATTGAAGACTCACCGTGACCTCCTCATGCATGGCTTCTAAAGATAGACGAACCCCTTTCCTCAGCTGCTTTGAAGTATCTAGTCGAACCCTAACTCTTGGAACATCGCTCTCCATATCCACGGCTAACAAAACCCCTAATTGCTCGCCTATCATCCAAACAACCCTCTCCATCAAACAAATCAATGGTAAGCCAAATAAATGAATCAAAAAGGAACAATATTATATTGTAATCGATCTACCTCTCCCAATCCCGAAGGCTTCACTAAAGATAAAACTTGTTTGTTAAATAGCCACGGACCACCGTCGCGCACTCGATCCCTATTCATCTCCAATTCGAACGTAAAAAAGAAAGAGTTGCTCCCCTCCTTTATCTCCGCAATGAAACCCCTCTCAGTACGCCATATCATTCGTAGTACCGATTCGAACGCTGTATGCTTTCCTTGCCCTCCAGCGAATCAGCCAACGTAATAACCACTGGTGGTAGCGCATGCTCCTCTAACTGCAAACTGCCACACAATACTGCTATATCCTCCTCTGCCAGTGTTGAAGAACCCCAAATGAATCACGAAAAACAAACCACACCGCAAGTGATCGCCACTGCGTAAGACTTCGGTACATGGCTGGAAACTGAAACCTAATCCCGCCACTCCTTTGAGAGAAAAGATAGGGCAATAACGCAACCATACATGTTGGTTTTAATAATACTACCAATAATTATTAATGAAACATTATTATCATTGAGGCCTTAGCCCATAGGTTTATCTACATTTTATTACTATAATTTGTAGTCCCTTAATGACATATATTTATAGTACTTGTACTGCTACAATACAGATTGTAGTCGTACTTTTTAAAAAAATAATAAAATATTATTATTGTTGTTATTGTGGCTGCTTATGAGAGTTCACACTTGATTTTTTTTTTCTTTTTTTTTCTTTTTATTGGTGATATTTCTAAATGTGGCATGTTTGGCAAAATTAGTAAACATTAATTAAAAATTACCGGGGTCAAAAATCATTTATAAATTATGATGTCTTGTTATGGATTTGTATGGGTTGTTTTAGCAACTCCAATTTTCCATTTTTCCCTTCTTTTTTTTTTTGCGGAGGGGGGATTTTTGAGATATTTATGTTATTGATGAAAATCATCGCTTGACATATTAAATAATAAACTTATGAATAATCAAATGCCAAGCAATCTCATGTAGCAACCACTATTATATTATGAGTAATTTAAAAAGACATAGAAAAGTGATATAATAAGTGGTATTCTCACGTGCAAGTATTTGTGTACTGTTTCTGGTAAGTCCGCAGGAAAATGTTGAGTAATTAAAACTAATAAATGATAGATCGTTAAAAATACGATTAGAATATTCACTGTGTTGCACTTGCAGTTTTAATAATTGAAAAACAAAAAATCCCCATAATTGTGCTAAATTAGTAAAAATTTAAAGTTATTGAAAGCTAGTTTGAGGAAATATCTCAAGGATGCATGTGAAAGACTCAGAGACTGCTTGCATTCAAAAAGAAAAGGAACGAGTGGAGTTGAATTGTAGAAATTTGTTAGTATAAATGGATTTCACGAGATATATTAATGTGATTGTTTTGACTAAATTTAAATTTAAAAAAAAAGTAAGAGAACCTAAGGAATTATTAAGAATGTGCAAATAGAGGCGCACTCTGCCCCCGTTCATGAATGGTAGAATTATATGGAGATGCTGAATACTACTCCCTCTATTCCACGAAGATGAGCTCTTTCTTTTCTTTTTTCATCCTTTTCTTTGAAAAGTTTTTTCGTCCAAATTATAGTTCACTTTAGTCACAAAGTATTTATTTATTTTAGTTCAGAGAAAAAGAAAGTATTTATTTATTTTGGCTTTTACACGCTATACAGCAAGAAAGAAAAGTCTTAGCATGCACCTGTTGGCAGTGAGGCAACTTCATGAGGATGAAGAAAACGACAGAAAACATCGATCCATATGCCAGAAAAATAACTTTATTTTCATTAGATTCAATGAAGGAACGCATGCTGAGCTGATATCAGAGGAAATAAGGGATCCCCTTTCACCATCTCAACAAGTCACAACGATCCAATAGTAGACGGAAAGTGAGTCACCGTCATGGGCTCATGTTTGAGATAGAACGACAAACGGGAGGATTTTTTCTTTCTTTTTGCCTGCAATGCATCTGAATAGCTAGCTAGTTGGGCAGTAATAAGGACAGAGGTAAAATATAATTTACAGAGCGGGTTCGGGCACAATTGAAGTGTAATCTCTCAACAAAGTTTTCACTTCTTCTACCACCCCCAGATTCCTAAACCACTTGACTAGAAACTCTGAAGATTCTTTTCCAATCACAACAGAACCCTTTTCCATATCTATCAGTAATTGCAATGCATCTTTCAATTTATTTTCCTTTTCATAAGCAGCCAGCACCAATGCTACACATTTGTCATTAGGTTCATGACCAGCTTTTCGCAGATTGTCAAACGCAATTACAGCCTCACGAGTTTGACCTGCCATAACATAGGCATTAATGAGAAGCCCGCAGATCTTGACATCAGGAACGATTCCAGCCAATTGACTTGCATCGAAAACCTTTTGAGTTCCTCGACTATCACCAATGATGGAGTATGCTCTCAGCAGTGCTTTGTAAACTTCTCTACCTGCATAGATTTCTTGAACTTCCATTTCTCGAAGTAAAGTCTCTCCACTTTCAAGCATTCCAGCTCTAATATAGGCCATGATCATCGAACCATACGATCTTCTGTCCAGTGGTGTACCAAGAAGCTTCATCTCTTCAAATGAAGCTTCAGCCAGTTTAAGATTACCAGCCTTACTGTACATGTGAACTAGAGCCGTCAAGATCACCTGATCAGATATGAAGCCTCTGTTCTTCATCACCGAAAGGGTATTTTCAGCTTCTTGCAGTTTGTTTTGCTTTGCATAACCATTAATCAGCTTGGTATAGTCACGGATGTTAGGTTCAAATGATTCTTCAGTCAGGGCATGTTCCAGAACCTGAGAATCATTAAGCTTAAATTGAGAAAGCATAACCGAGGGAAACCATTTCATTTTTCATGGCAAGAAGATTCACAAGCTTCTCAGAGTGGAACACGTGCAACTTGTCCTATCCAGAAAGACGATGCAAAGAGAAAATGATAGATTGCATCTTAAACAGAAAAAACCACTGAGACAAAAACCAATTTTCAGATGGACTCTAGTTATCCAAAAATGCAATAGCTTGAGAGTTCGTTTTCTTATCAAAGGTAATATCAGGTGCAATTATCATACTTATTATGTTCTCTTGCCTCTGAGGTTATCAAAAAGTGAAGGTTCCACTGCAGTAGATTCCACCACACAATAATGTTAAGTGATTCAATCAAGAAATTTCAGGCATGAGTATGACACCTTCAGTATTTCCTTACACGCATACACAGGAAAGGAAGAGTCATCGTGTGTGAGAACCACAAGTGGTCGCACTTAATGATTAAATATATCAACTATGTATACCGGAAAAAAATCTGGTACTCAAGGAGGTACTCCTAACCAATCAACAACCTGCATGTAGGATCTAGGGTCCCATTGTTACAATAAGTTGGGACTCTTGAACCCACATGTGGGATACTAATTGGTCCCTAGGCCTAGAGTTTCGGTACTCCAAGAGTACCAGAATTTTTTTCATGTATAGCAGGGCTAGTAAATAGGATTATATAAAAGAAAATTCCTCTCCCTGAACCCCAAAACAAGCCCTTTCAGGATTGATGCAAATTAAATCTACTGTTACAGGTCACTTAATTAGGGAATTGATGCAACTTAATTCTACATTTAAGAGTCAATTAATTATGCAATTAAGAGTGAGTTACTTCTTAGAATATGTTTCATTTTTCATTTATTGTGTTAGTAATTATAGAGTCACATGCATTCAATGCATTAGTAGTATAAATAGATTCCAAAAACAACATTTGTAGGAAGCTATTTCCTGAATATTAAAATTATCAAGTCTTATTCAATTATTCTCTTAAGTTTTTCCATATTTTCCTTAAAAATCTTGGCTCTAACGGTGTTTGGAGTATACTTATTCCCTGATTCTTTCCCTTAAAAGAATCAGATTGCTTTAAGGATCCTCTGGAGATGAAACAATATCAAATAAGCCACGCTAACCAACTTCCAAAAATAATGCCAAGTGTCAAGAGTTCTAAACATTAAACCACCGTCAAAATAAAAGCTTTATAAATGTAAAAAAAATTGGATCTAACCACAGAAGCAGTCAATTGAGGCAGAAAGTAACATTCTCCAAACTATGAACTGCTAACAAATGCATTAAACAATCACTTAAGCAGGAAGAACATTTCAAGTAACCTAGAAAAAACAAGAATGCCAAAGGAAAAGAAAATGAATAAATAAATTTGAATTCAACCAAAGATATTATGGATACCTCAAAATAAAACGGATTATTCAACCTTTCAAGTTGTTTAAGAACAGAGAGCCAATCAGCTCTTCGTGGATTCATACTCTTCACCCACACTGCCAGCATCATTGAAATACTCCCTCTCTCAGGAGAGAAGCAAATAATCTGTTTTAAAAGAGCCTGACAACGATTCTCCATTTTTTGGGGGATTTGAGCTATAGCCTGCTTCTGTTCCTCACTGATATCAGACCCCATCTTATGCCATCTATATCTTGGTTTCTCTTCTTTTTCTTCCTTGCTGCTTTCAGTATTCTCTATCTCACTAACACTTTTAACCGCTAACACTGATCGAAAATCGGATGTGTCGAATCTTAAAGCTCCGGGGCTTCTCAAGACAGTTTTTCCGCAAAGGAAGTTCATAAGAATTCCAAAATTTTTGAGTTTGTGTACAAAAGGGGTCGGACAGACACAAAATACAAGAGGCTAAATGACCCATTTCAATACAATGAACATCAACAAGAAAAATCAAACAAAAGGGTAATCTACTCCAGCTTTTCAAACACGCAATTAAGAAAATTCATTCGTCTCTTAACAGGGCTTCAAGAAAATGATCCCCCTACCCACCCCACCCCACTCTGCTAAGTTGAATGTGATTATGTTGCTGGTATTCTCGCAACTAAAATCAGCAGAACGGAAGATGGGTTCAGTCCTCTGTGAATTTCTTACAAGAACTTGTTAATAATTAGAAACCAGTTGCGGCTCTCGTGTCGATAAAACAAAAGAAACTGCAGCGAGCTAAACGGGTGCGGTTGAGAGAGCAAATCTGATTCTCAAGCAATGCTTTCTGTTTATTGGGCTCCGGATATGGGCCTTAATCCATAAAAAGGCTAGAGACCCAACTTTTCAGTTTCAAATTCTTCTAGGGACTTATAACCGTTAAGTTTTAGACGGATATAGCATTCTAATTCTCCATCTCTCTTTCAAAAGAAAAACAAAATGAAAAGTGAAAATTCCTACCAACGAATTTCATATTTGAGGATGTGATTGCTTTGACCAATACTATTTCTCCTTTTTTTCACTTGTATGGTTTCAATTCCATCTTTAATTCGCCTACTAAATATTATATTTATATATATACCCGACTTTTCGTCTCCATTATTTAACCATTGGTAGGAATCCATGCCAAGTTCCAACAACTGATTAAAAGCCATTTGAAAGCATGGTACATAAGAGTCCATTTCAAGTACTTCTCAGAAATTTTGTTAAAAAACTTCACTCCCATGTAGCATATATTGATGCATGACATGTGGATTTAAAACACATTTGATTTAGTTTTGAAATATAAGTGAAGTGCATCCATACACACCACATGGGGTGGAAAGTTTTTTAACAAAACTTTCAGAAAAGTGCTTAAAACTTTTCCTGGTACATAAATAAACACAAATATTTGAAAGCATTCCAAGGTTAAGTGCATATCACATGGAAGTAATAGTGTTGAAGTGGTCCATATATATTCGTATTAGCTAGTAAGACATTTTTTAAATAGAGAAAGAGAGGGACCATTTCACTAATTAATTAACAAAAAATAAAAGTTGATTACAACAATGATTATAATAATTAAGGTTTGTTGCACAAGTCCAAAGTTGTCTTTAACTTTGTTTTCTCATGCACTGCTTTTTGTTCTCAAGATTCAACATAATAATTTTCATCTTTTGACAAAATTCAACCTTCAAATATATAACTTTTTCTACTTTCTTTTTTCTCGAAATGATTTAGGGTGCGTTTAATTGCATATATTTTTCATAGAAAATATCAAATTTCCATTTAAATTTCAATTTTTGCGTGTTTGATTCTCAAGTGGAATAAAATTTAAATTTCATAGTACAATCTTATCAACCATAGTTTTTTTCATTTTCCCTAGAAATCAATTCTCACATACCCTGGGTAAAATGTTTTCTATTGAAGTTGGAAAATATTTTCTTTTTCATCATTTCGTATCAAATGTACTCTTAATGAAATAATGTCATATGATAATTTATTAGTTGCGAAACAAACTGATAATGTTTTTATATTTTTTTTGCGAGGCACTATACTTGTCTTATAAAGAATTGAATTGTTGGACATGGGAGGCACGGTTTTTTTATTGAGTCTATATGGTGTCTAATAGATTACGTGTCAGAATTTTATTAGACACATTAAAAGACCCATCTCTTAATGTGTCTAATGAGATCGTGTGACATAGTTTGTTAGACACTATATATTGTGTCTAACGGACTCTATAGAATATCTTGATGTACGCAAGAAAGTAGCTCGTAAGAAAAGAAAACAATGCCTGATAAGTGGACCGGTTGGCCACTCATATTGAGATATTTTGCGCATGATTGGATTGGCAACTAGAGGAAGACATTGTGTTTGGCAAAATGGTTGTTTATAAATTAGTTTATAAACAATTACGTTGCATCATTTTATTAGCTGTTTTTTGTGAAAAGTAAAAAATTACTGCTTGACTTTTACTTTTTGACCTTTTGAAACAAGTAAAACAAATGAAATGATGTTACGTGACGGTTTATAAACAAAATGATTTATTGCCAAAACATTAGAAATTTGTTCGGTTGGACATAGTTCTCATTTAAATTTTGAATTGAAGAGTAACTAGTATGATCTGATTATATGATCTTAATATCTAGAACCAATCTTATAAGTACGATCTTCCTTTTGTATTGAACTATCCAAATCGAACTATTCCAGCCTAAGTATTGTTGAGAGTTGAGACTCATCGGTCCAACTATCGGAATGCAGCATAATTGCAAGAAATCCCTACATACGTCTTCTATCATCAGTTTTAAAATTTAGTCATTTCGTATTCAACTATTTATGAAACTGATCTAGGTAGTGTCAATAGTTGGCTAATAAAGAACAAATATTTGTTTTGTTATTAGGGCACGTCACTTACTCGACTCGCATGATCTTACATTAACGTTAACTATTGATACTTTAAAACGTCGTGTCGCTAGACGCAAATTGCAACTATTCAATATTCATGGAATGCAAACAAAATTTATGAGGTCAGGAGGTTGGTGGGTGCAGTTTCTTGGGAATGGGGGCAGAAAGTACATGCAATAATCGAATAATAAGTAAAGAGTGTGAGGGTTGGGGTATGATTAGTGAGAGTAGTGGAAGCAGTTGGTGGAGGGAAGGAAGAGGCGCATTGAAGAAGCAAAGCAGTGGCGCACGAGGCGGGGGTGCTCTGCAATTTCTGTCACGGTGTCAGCTGTACCCACGCGTGTTCTCAATCACCCCCACACTCTCCGGTTTCTCATCATTCCATCGTCAAATTTCACCCAAACCCTCCTCCCGTTATCTTAAAATAATAGAATCACGTGGTGGTCAATTTATCGACTGTAAACATTTACACAAGTCCCGTTACTGATTTTTGATCTCCTATTAGAGTTTGACAGTTAGGAGAATGCAACTTGTCCCGTGACACTATTTGTTGACGTAGAAGTGGATCTTGCAGGCTCAATAATTGACACCTACTAATAAGAGAATCAATTATTTTTTTATTAGTTCATTCAGCAAAAGGAAGCCAAAACTTGGCACCGCCTACCGCTTGGTGCTTGAAAATTTTTATAATTATGATTCTAGCAAGACTTTTTCTCATCAATGATTTCCTTTGACAAGTCTGTAAGCTATATATAGTAGATTAATTAATTAGGGTATAAGACTTTGTGGTATTCACAATGTTTGACTACCAATTAAAAACACTTTGAATTTATTAATTAATTTAAATTTTAACTTTTAAACATATGGCACCACCACATTTAATCACACATTTGATTTGACTTAAACTCTTATATTATTTTAATCATTACATCTACATGGCACAATTAAATCTCGATATCTATACAAATTTTGAATTTTAAATCTATTTAAACACCCGTCTAGATTTAAGTGGTTACCCAACAATGTTATTAGATCTTTGAAAGAGTGTTTGCCAATTGCCATCCAATCGTTGAGTGTTAGGCGATGATGCATTGGCCACAATCTTGTATTAGCTACAGGATCCGGGAAAGAGTCTACTACTCTAAGAATACTGATCACTCGGTACTCTTGGCAAATCAGAGGCTAACATGTGATATTCAGGGCCCAAATTAAATAACAAATTGAAACCCTTAAATCTAAATACAGATCTCTGATTGGTAAAAAATACAGAGTTCAGTACTCATAGAGTACTAGACTTCTCTCCCATGATATGCTGATATTAAAATTTCAATTTCAATTATTCATCATAGAAACCATATCAAAATATTATTCCAATGTCTTAAAAATGCATGATACCATAATTTGGGGAATTGCTCAAAGCAGAATTATTAATGGATCAAAATTAAAGTACTCATGGTCAATGGCACCCAATTTATAACACAATTATAAAATGTTTATGTTTGTAGAACTATTCTTTCATTAATTCTTGAGAGATTTTTTTTTATAGTTGGATTACATAATCTTGACATTTATATCATGAAAAATGGGTTCTTTTATAGTTTTTACATTTACTTTGGCATCTTAAATCAAGAGCTTGTTCTATGGAGTTTTATCAAACATGAAAAGTTGATCAAACAGTCAACATTTAATTATTCTATCCAAAAAACAAATTTTCACGCTTTTTAATATATATAATTTTTTATATTTCTATTACACATTCTTCTAAAAAAATCGAATGTATTATTTACCTGTGTAACCCTAATGTAAGTTGTGCTATGTTTAATATTGATTATGTAAGTACACGAGTAAATGAACTTGTATGCGTGTCTTTATATCTTGCAGCTTGGCTATATATTTGCTTTTGAGGGATTACCTTAATATATGATCCACTGGTGCGAGGTTGGGTTCATTTCAATTTCCCATGACCCACATGTGTATCGTCGTCACCTTTGTTTCTTTACGTTATTAAATCGAAAAAACGACACCCCATTCTCTCATTTATTTTACGTAATTCGTGGAGACCAATTCGTAACGCTTTTCTAGTCACAATAAAACAAAACAACTGTGGACCACCTAGTCAACACCTCCCCCATACAATTACCTATGAATATTTTTTTTTAAAAGGAAAATACCTATGAAATTTTACTAACTAATAATTAATTAATGGCAAAAAAGGAAAAATGTAGTGATAATAATCGTCAAAATATAAGACCATGCCTTAAGCAAAAAAACAAAAAAAAAAAATATATATATATATATAAGACCATGTTTGGCATATCAAAACCCTAAACAACAGTTGTCTAGCTTATTTCAAGTAGAGCTTGTGCGCTAAGTAGTACTGTACTATCTTCCCACAATGCTCACAAGTAGTAAATGGGTTTACCTAACAAACAGGTAAAAGAAATTTTAAAAACAAAAATATGATGCATAAAGGTCTGATTTAATTAGGTTAACGTGCACCTAGCTAGTTAATTAAGAAGTCGCGAGACGACAGTATACGACCTGTAATTCATATTTGCTTTCGACTCTTCATCAACTCAAATTTCTTTATTATAAATCTGCCCCAGTAGAAATCCTAGAGTAACTGCTACATGTGAGTATATTCGTTCCCGTCCACAACTAGTCCTTCTTTTCCATACATCTTCTTGAGATCTATAATTAGTGATTAAGGGTGTGTTTGGTATGGTTTATAACAAGCCTATTATAAACAAATTTTGACTTTTTCCAAAAATTTTTCCATTAGCAAGCAACCAGAGCACGACGCTCTTCCGATCTCTTTTACAGTAAAAAAGTTAGACACGTGTCAATTTAAATCTTTTTTTCCTTTTGGAAATAATATGTCAATTCATACGATTTTCAATGAAATAATCATTATTATTTATAACACAAGAGGTTATAACATGTGTCAAACAGAGCCTAAATTATCGCATGAGCTACTCCAAACACAAGGGATTTATAATGACAAATTTTATCCCACTTGTAGTAATCCTAGGTCGGGTCATGACGGGAAGGACAGGACAAAGGAAAGAGGAGGTGGATCCCACTACCCACCGCCCATGCGGCCGTGCGCACGCTGTCTTAACCCCCACCTCTACCTCCTCCACCTCCGTCATCCAAAACGCCCCCCAAGCCCTTATCCCTCTAGCCTCGACCCAACCCTAAACCAGAACATAAAAAAATATTGCTCCCAAGGCTCAAGATTCAGAAGGGGATGGTGAATTTGGTTATTTCAGTAGAAACTGCATTAGTAACGTTTGATCTCAGAAATTATCAAGAAACGCCCAGCTTGAAGAAATTCAATCTTGTATGATAGAGGAATTCTTGATTCTGAATTTGCATCTGTTCATCAAGATTCTTGCATAATTTGAAGAAGCAGATAGGTAATATTTTTCAGTTTGAAGGCCACGGATGGATCAAATAACAGCTCATGGCCGCACTTTGCCTCCTCCGTTTCTCGCCAGAGATCTTCAGCTCCACCACCACCATCACCATCACCACCAGTTCCAGCTCCCGCAGCAGAATCTTGAAGATGAGCGAAGTCCTGAAAACAGCAACATTAACCGCAGCCTAAGACGAGATCGTGATGAAAATTATGGTCTCTCCACCACCGTCCCAGCCACTTCCACCACCACCAACATCCCGGCCTCAACTGATCAGGGTGAAGACTCAGTGCCCGCCTCCACCGGAGAAGGTGAGGTTACAAGAAGACCCAGAGGCCGCCCCTCTGGTTCCAAGAACAAGCCCAAGCCCCCGATAATCATCGCCCGAGACAGCGCAAACGCACTCAGATCCCACGTAATGGAAGTTTCCGACGGCTGCGATATTCATGAAAGTGTCTCCACCTTCGCCACCCGGCGGCAGAGAGGCGTTTGCATCCTGAGCGGCTGTGGAACAGTGAATAGCGTAACTCTAAGACAACCTTCTGCATCAGCTTCAGTCGTAACGTTACATGGAAGGTTCGAAATTCTCTCCCTTTCTGGTTCCTTTCTGCCACCTCCGGCGCCGCCGGCTGCGTCGGGACTGACCGTATATTTAGCCGGCGGACAAGGGCAAGTAGTTGGTGGCAATGTGGTGGGGCCGCTATATGCTTCGGGCCCGGTGGTGATTATGGCAGCGTCATTTGGTAATGCAGCATACGAACGGCTCCCTCTTGAAGATGAAGAGCCACCAGTGCCGGTGGCACCAGGCGGCGGAGCACCGACCGGAATTACTGCTCAACAACAAGCAGGACAAGCTCTTATTCCTGATCCTAATAACACAAATCTTCTTCATGGGCTGGCTCCGAATCTCCTTAATTCAGGCCAATTACCCGCGGAGGCGTATTGGGGGACAGGTCGGCCTCCTTTTTAGCAAGATTTTCTTGGCATTCTTCTTGGTTTCTGTTGAAAGTAGCTTGTAGAATTCATGGCGTCATCTTGCTGTGAAATCTGGCATCTGCCTTTGATTGAAGAGGGATGTACAAATTAATGAATATTTCTTTGCGGGTTTTATCAGTTACTAGCTAGGAGTGGAACATTATTTCTTCCCCCCCCCCTTCATTTTAGTTTTCTTGATTTCAATTGTGGTATAATTGTCTGAAACAATCTCTTCCCTTTCTGCTGAAGAATTATGAAAGGATTAGTTGTTGCTAGTTTATGATTTCTCCTTTTCATTTTTCTTGGAGTTTGATTTCAAAAGGTTGTCTCTTGTTTGACCATGAATTCATGAATAGTGGTCACTTTGTAAGCTTGTCCAAAAATTGGTCGAAAAATGTGATAAAGCCAGAGGGAGATTCGCATTGAATCACTATAATTAACACTACGAACGCCTCGAAATATATGCATTATTATTATGCTCATCTATGAATATTAACTTTAGCCAGCAGGTGAGGTGCGGATGAGATTAATGGGGAGATATTGGAATGGAATATGATAAGCCATTGATGAGAGTTTGAAGGAGCTGGGAAGAGGTGACGAAAATGCGAGGAAATGCGATTGGGTGGTTGGTTGTTGGGGCGGGTGACAAGATCGATGTTCAGTGCGTGGAAATTAATGGCCTAAATTGTGATTTGAACAGAAAGGTATGGGCCTTTGCATTCTGTCATTTTTGACTGTCTGATCATCTGGGGAAGAATAAACACGTGCACTGCTCTCGTGTCTCAGAGCTTGTTTGATTATCATTATTTGTTTAAATGTGGAGAAATTATAATGAGAGGAGAGATAGAATTTGTATTAAAAATATAAAAAAAAGTTGAAATATATAATTATAATTGGACAGTTATCAAATTAATAGTAAATAAAATTATAAAATTGACAAAATAATGAGAGTCAAACAAGCTCTCAACTAGCCCCTTCTCGAGGCCACAAAAATCAACCTCTACCCAGAAAAAGTACAAAAATTTTCTAACATGTGTTCCATGCATCTAGTTACCCTTCATATGAGATTCGTCAAGTGAGGTGGCACTATGTCGTTAGAGATCAAGCTTTAAAATCAGAGCTTGATCTATTTTTTTAAAAGAATTGAGTACTAAATTTTTTAAGAAAACAGATCTTGAAGCTCGACCTCTACTCACAAGGCACCATCTCCCCTTGACACAGATTAAGTGACAACATGTGATTGGAGGTCAGATTCTGAAATCGGAGACTGATATATTTTCTTATTAGAATTGACTCATATAGTGCTATTACCAGCCAATTCTTTTAAAAAAATAGATGAGACTCTAATTTCAGAGTCTGATCTCTAATCACATAGCGCTATCTCACTTGACAAGTAGGACTCGGAGATATGTTTTCTTAGAAAATTTAATATACGAGTACTGTTAAAAAGTTAATGCATAGAAAATTATACCGACACGCATTGAAAGTTTTTAGCACTAATAATTAAAACATTAAAAGATCCCTTGTCGTATTACTTATTCGAGTGTCTGATCTGCCTTACGTGTGAGTGTCAAATAGTTTTGTATTGTCCAAGTTCATGGATTAGAGATGGATATGTACTATTGTACTAATGTTTTTTTTTTTTTGGGAAACAACTATTGTACTAATGTTGATCGCAACAATATTGGTTTGCATAAAAATGTTTTTAAATCTTTAAATTTCTTGCAGAACACTTGTTTTCTTTTATACTTTGGGCATCTTCTTCATAACTGGAAGAACAAGTTTTTAGTTATTGCAACTGTTAATGAATTAAACAAAAGATTCTTATTAAGCACCTCAAGAAAAGGCTAGGTCCAAACATTCCTACCACTGGAATAATCTTGGCTTCTAGACAAAAAATGTTTGATTCCGACGGACAAAGGTGTTGAAAAGTTCATCAGTACAGGATTCCTGGCTAGTAAAGAAGTGAAAGCTTCATACATATTAAGCACAGAAAATGATGTATATTTGCAACTTGTACTGATGGCATTTACCGAAGTGTTAGTACATGCCACGCAACACAAATAAATCAGACCATCGATTTTCACATGGCTGCGTGGAGAAAGATAGTTGAAAAGAAAAAAAATTAGAAACCGGACTACCATACTAATTCTTTGTCACAAAAGTTAGTTGTAAAGCACCTAGTATCCCGATTTGCATGTCATGTAGGCCACAGTAAGCGCCCGACACCATTTATGGAATGATTTTATATCATTTCCCTATATTCATGTGGTATACATATTAAGATTTTTAGTTTAATTTTAAAAGGTTAATTTTATTAAGATGAGTAGTTCAATTTATATGTCAATGTCAATCTTTTATTTATTTCTTACCGTATTAATTAACATCTCATAAAGGTACAATGAGATTCATTATGTCTATACCTTTGTATGTGAAAATTTGCACGATTATTATAATCAAAATATATTATAGTTATTTTTTTTTTTTTTTGGGAAATACAAAGGAATGGTAGGGGAGGGAGAACCGAACCTCTAGGGTGCGGAAGCTCAATCATTGATCAAGCAGTCTCACTAATCAATTATGATAGGTTTTAAGCAACAGTTTTTTAACACCCATGCATGCTTTCATGTCACTCAATATTTTATATAAGTACGTGTACATATGCTACATAAATAAATGTAACTACATATATGTAACCACAGAAAGCATATGTATAGGTTTCGTCACCCAGTGGGTGTTGAGAAATTTTCGAGGTCTTAAGATTGAAGACAATAGCTCAAAGTAGCACCTTAAGTGGCAACTAGGGATCGCGACCAGGTAGCCTGTTGGGGAACTGTGCAGCGCTAATATTTTTTCCTGTTTTTTAAAAATTTATTCTTTTAGGTTTTAACAAATCTAATGTGTTGTTATTATATACTAACTAGTACCACACCCATGCATTGCACGGGAGAACACATACTATGGAATAGAAAGTTATGGATTTTTGTCAATGGAAAAATGTTGGGGATACAACCACGCAAGAAGTCACAATATGAATTAGTTACAATAATCTTTGGCCAAAAAAGGGAGGAAGAATAACAAAGCAATAAAGAAGAGATAGTCTTGTTCTCCAATTGCCGGCCGGAGATGGAACCAAGTTCGATCAGGGCTCAGGTTTCAAGTGTTAAAAAGTCTCCAACCAAATCGACTACTCGACCAAGAACCCAAACTAACCTTACAACCTCTTAAATGGCAACATACACAAAACACCCTCTAAGGTCACGTTTTTCACCAAGAAAAATAAACAAGGAAGTAAGGTCTCGGTTTTATTTTTCACAAAGAAAAATGGCATGCAATGAGTCTCGGTGGTGGCGGTTGAAAGTGAAAAAATTAATCTTTAAATGAAAAGGCAGCCACTACAAAGGTAAGTTATCAATTTACAAAAACATTCCAAAAAACTTGAGATCATTCCATCGGCTAAACAAAGAATGCAATAAATTATATGTCAGTTGTCTAATTACCATAGCAAAGAGAATGTGTAAGTACGAGTGGGCTTTTGAGCAACCGAGTTAAACACGTTACTCTGAAAAAATCATTTAGACAACACTTGGTCTAACATGACTTGGGATGACACATTTGACACTTTATAATTTTTACCAATATATTCATCAGCTTTCGCCTATAGATTTATTCTTAATCCGACAAACCATCATAGCTCCGGTTTATTAGGTAAGACAACCTAACAAAAAATAATATAATGTATGTTCCATGGTATTTACACATTCACTAAGTATGTGATGATGGACTCAATGATATGCACCCCTTGTTTCATTACTAAATTTAATTAACCCAGCGGTAAATCATGAAAATATTACACCTCTAAATAATACAAAATTATTGATCTTCACAACATACAGATGATCAATGTATAAGTTTGAATAGATGATCAATAAAAATCGACTTAGAATATACAATCAATCCTTAAATCTATGCACGTTTGCATTCTACAAAGGAAACGATTCTTAAATTGAAACATAAATCGAGCATAATTTGTCAACTTCCACTAAAATAAAGTACACATGTTTCTCATCAATATGCATTCTATCATCTAACCAATTTCTATACAAAGTAGATTTATCCAAAAACCTCATATAGCTGAGAATTTCAAGTTATTCATATGTAATTTTGTTTGCAAATAAAAAACCATGACTGTAAAAGGGCCGGCTTGGAAGTAGAATGAAGTATGACACTGAAGGCGACAATATAATGGACCTCTCCCCCAACAGCCCAACCCATTATCATCCAACAGCCTCTGGACTATTTTCTTTACATTGTACTCCTACCAAATTCTTCATCTACAACCCAAAAAATAATAATAATAATAATCAAGAAAATAAAACACATACTTACTCATTATATAAATTCAAATATAGCACAGGATTTTACAAATCCATACCTTCTTCCATTATCCCACTGTAAAACTTTTCCAGGATTTTACTTATTAATTTTACGTCTTTACTTTGTTGTTTCTCTATTATTGCTTCAACATCTCATTTGAACCCAAGATTGGAGGAAAGATTGAAGTTTTTCTACATTATGAAAGTTATCTTCTTCATGGATAAAAACAAATTACATCATATGCTGGTGCATATCAAAATTACAACTAAGCTAAAAGAAATAATTTGATATATATCAAAGTGGAAGGTCCATCTAAAAAGAGAGCCAAGAGGGAAGGGTAGAGAACTGCACCCATATTTGAGCACATGTAAATGGACATAAGCATTGGTGTGAATCAGCCTTCTACTTTACTAGTAACGCTTGAAAGTTCACAATCTCATTATGAAATGGGGAAAGGTCACCAAATTTCTTAAATATCACAACAAAAAGAATGAAAAACCATAATAACAAAATATAAAATCACAATCAATTATAACCATTTATCTTATCTGTTGAAGATTGATAGTTCTACCACCAAGGAATGAATGAATCAAGGAAAACACTCGAATGGCGAAGTGAATAAGTATTCTACTTCACTAATAGAGCTCGAAACCAATCAAAACGTACGGGAAAAAAGCTCGAAAATTAACGTGCTCATTATGGATTGGCTTCAAATTTAAACGTGCAAATGTTGAATAATGATAAAATTATCATTGGGCAAAACACATTTATATAGAATAACATAAGAAGATGGATAAGTAAATGCTTAAAATTCTATTCACTCATACAAAACATTTCTTACGTGAACACATAAAGGCAACTCCCTTTATAATTGCAATGAACTCTTTTTATCATGGATTGACCATACAAAAATCGAACAACTGCAAATAGAAGAAATAAAATAAGTAATAATCTCCACAATTCCTATTATTGTATAGAGGGAAAAAAACACCATGGCTCTAAATAACTTGTTGCAATAAATTCCAACAATGATCAACTCACAATAGCACAATAGTTGTCGAATAATTTCAACATGTTTACAAATAAATCATCAAAATCAAAAGGAATATATAGCCACCTCATTGTCGTTCATCCATCAATATATAACACCTTAAAGCAATATGAATTACAAAGTGTCAACTTTACAAAAAAGAATGAACATATGATTACCTAAAGGCTAACCCTTATAACTTGAGTATATGACAATGAACATTATCTTCCATCCATTCAAATTAAATCACCTAATATTAGTTTACACACGTAGATTGAAATCCAGACTAAATATACAATAAACATGCATACTAAAGTAAATATAGTTAAAGCAGAAGACAATTTATCTTACATTTATACACATGAAGTCAGTATAGCATACTGCTAACCAAAATGACCAACCTTTACCATGCATTACCAACCAAAATATGAATAAATAAAAGGAAATAAAATTTAGGAATGCACAGTTAATTATTAATAGAAACATGTTTGTTTATATAAATATATGCGGTGTTCTAAAAAGCATAAGGCGTGGAAAAGCGTCGACTCGAAGTTTTAAGCATTGTAAGCTTAAGCGCACATAAACGACGCCTAGGCGTTAAAAAACGTTTTTCATTTTTCTTATTTTTTAGTTTTAGAATCAATATAAAACTATTATTTAATTGAAATTAATATATATCAATTATGTACAAAGACATAAATTGTAAATATATCCACTTAATAAATGACTTTTACTTCAATTTCATTATACAATGTTAGTATTTTTTCACATAAGTCATCGTTTACTTATTTATTTATTTTTTTTGATATTTTGTTTTTCCTTTATTCTTTATTTTTTATATGGTAAATTACACTTTTCGGGATATTTTAAATATTTATATTAACCTTTTAATTTGAGAATAATTTTAATTGGATCTCAAACAGTAAAAATAAAAATAAAAGAAAAAAATTAAAAAAGGTAGCTCAGTTCACGCCTAGGCGCGTTTTTCCTCGCCTAATCGCGCTTAAGTTTGATTAATTAATCAACGCTTTGAGTACCCTTTTTTCACGCTTTTTGTCAAAGCGAGGCGTTTTACTCGCGCTTAGAACACTGAATATATGTATATAACTTACCTAAGTGATGGATCAAAATTTATTGATCCATCAAGGCATAGAGTCCCAGCTCATGGAGCGGGTGATCAAACTCTGATATATAGGGCTGCTCAATTGTAACATCCCGTAAAATTTTAAGTATCTAATCGTTATTTTGATAATGATTGAATAATTACTTGAATTGCATCATAAAAATATAAGAGAACATTTAATATTTCAATGTAATAACGTGATCATATTCAAAGACACAAGATTGTCGCTCAAACAAACACTAAGAATTTTTGACAACATGATTGATATTTTGACAATAAATTGAGCTAGATTATGATAATATGATGATGTTGAATTATTACAAGGTTGTCAAGAATTAAAATATAGCAACGTGTTTGTATTGAATTACAAAACTTCAAGGTTTGCCACTCGAATGAATACCAAAAAATAGAATGTGACAATTAATCATATTTGAATTATTGCAAGAATGTTATGCACTTAAATGTCAAGAATTAGAGCATGATGATCGATATTGGACAATGAATTAGAATTAGAATATGGTTATTGATAATGTATTGATAATGATTGAATAACCACGTGAGTTTAAATGTTATCTTGACAATGATCGAATAATCGTTTGAAATGTCACTAGAATTTAAAGAATTGTTACTCAAGTGAGCCTAGAGGTAAAGAATGTGGTTATTAGTAGCATGACTTGAAGTTGATGACCTAATTGTAAAACCCTATTAATTGAAAGGACTCAAATAACATGGATCAAAATATTATGACTTGATCATAAGACAACACAAAGTATAAAGACTGACTGAGCAATTTGTCACCTTGCCTTCTAATGTAAGGCGTTAGCTCGCGCCACGTGTCATATTCTGGTTGGCAGAACTCAAAAGTTTATTAAAAATAACTAGATCTAGATATTTTCTTAACAACTATAAATAGGGCCAGAGAGAGGTAAGGATTCCTCAACTTCTAAACCCCTTAGCCGACCCTTTCTCTCCCATCGTGTCCCTCTCTATATCTTATGGCCAATGGTCTTGTTTCTTGAGTTCTTCATATCATATATAAAAGAGAAACTAGATTCTCACCCGTGCGTTGCACGGAAAGATCACTTATCAAATATGTTAAGTAAAAAATATTATAAAATTTTATTACTCTAAAAGTTTACGAAACAATGAAGAATATTAAAGAATCATTTCAAATATCAGTTAAATAATGTGAATGACCTATGCAATGCATGAGAGTGACCATCCAAAAATCTTTTGGAGTAAATTGGATAATTTATTGTATTTTACTCACTAAGGTAACATTATAAGATAGACACTGCATTGCAATAAGTTATTTTCTTTGCAAATCGGCAAGTTCCACGGCAGTCATGTAGTTTTCGTTGAGATATATGTTTGTCTTAATACCATCTTTCACCATAACATCACCTATGAAGTCTTATAAGAACACATAGACCTCAATTAAACAAACTATAGTAAAATGGGCCAACACATGGAGGAAGAACATATTCAATCATTTTTTATTCAAATACATTGAACTCCTTCAATAGAAGTCGAATTTAAAATCTCAAAGGTTTGTACACGTAAACATTTGAAGGGAGACTATCACTGAAAAATTTGGCAAGTCTCATCCTAGACATGAAACTAATCTTTGTCCTTGAGTGATTATTGAGACCGCAAAATCTTTTGTTGCATACAAATTTCCCCCTTCAAACATAGGCTTGGACAAAAATGGAATTGTTACTATGAAATATATGTAACCGCACTCAGGTAATGAAAAATCTAAATTGAAGTAAAAGACATCTTAATAGAAAAGCATCTTAAAGATTGTATACATCAGCCAATTAAATGAGTTAGGATATTGATTTAATATACCACATAGGACAATATATAGATAACTTCATAGGATGATTTAATATACCACATGGGATAATTTAATCTGACTAATGAAAGCCCCAATCCAAACATATTAAGATTTCAACAATCGTGAAGCTAAAAATGGATGTCACAAAAATACTTATTTAAAAAAAAAAAAAGATGTCACAATAATGATAATCTTAATAAAATGACTCACATTACTATGCTAAATAATTAAAGACAGTAACATACTAATTCACACCGACATGCAGTCCGCCAAACTCACTTTTAGTTGAAAATTATAGAATAATAACGAAAAGGGAAATTAAACAATGTACTACAAACTGAAATGCAAACTACTGGCACTTGGATATGAAGCTGCAAGGGACTACACATCACCAACCACATATGCCTACGGTTTTCCATTAAACAAATCCAACAATTAGAGGGAATGACATATAGATAAATGGAGAATATGATGAAATTTTCTGACTACACAAAAAAAAAAAAAAAGTCCTCTAAACAAAAGAAGAATGAGAATAAAAATGTATAGAGAACACAATTGACTAATACAAAATAGTTTCACCAAAGTAAACCCATTAGAAATTTTGCATCAAATTCTATTATTCTTTAGTTCTCCATTTTATTAATTCAACATAATCGTTTTTAACTTGCCAATTTTATTTTACTTTTTTGGGTATAAAATTCCTACATAGTACTGGAATTAACTTATATTAATTTGACAAAATATAACATAATCTAACGTAAATTAAATTGTCAATTAAATAAAGGGTTTATTTACAATGTTAAATCATTTTAAAACTAATATTGTACAATTCATAATTTATTTAGTCGATCATTGACTCATACAACTATCTTAGCTTAACCTAGCTCAAAGCCTTTCTTGCTATTCTCTCAAAGCCTTTCTTACCATTCTGGGCCACGGATTCGTGATTGCATGTCATACAAAAGAAATTGCAAGAGGAAAGCAATTGAGAATAATATACATCAAGTTGCACTGAATTCTGTTATACATATTTGATGACCCGTTGCATCTCAACCAAAGATGCATTAGAAACTAATGCTTCACATTAGTGCTGTCATGATAATTTTTTCCCTTTCAACTGCAATCCTATCAGCTTGTTTTCTGAAGGGGATTTAACAATTAATCTATTAAATCAAGTTGCTCAAAAATAATTTATTGAATGATAATTATTAGTTGATAACAATGCCAAAAGATATCCTTTAAAGAGGCTGGGAACCTTAAAGGGGGAATGGTGTTATAGTGTCTTCATATATATGCTTGAGAATTGCCTGAAATTTTACAAAGTTAGATTCACAAGGTTCATAATTACTTTTCAATTGTGATTTGTGAATTCCCTCTGCTAAGAAACAAATTTTTTTATTCCAAAGAAAAGAAACATCCCCAAAGTTACCAATGCAATAAAGAATTATAAAGCCATATCTAGCTTTGCAACAAAAAGAAATGAATTACTCTGAATAAGTATATCAATGCCACCTGATGAAGTTGAATTGAAGCTCAGGAAGCCTTCAACCCGTCTAAATTAGTCAGATACTCAGATTCCTCTTCAAGACTCGAATTTTTTATTTTTCACATATGTCACGTGAAGCATACCATTTTTCCCAAAAACTAAATTTAATAATACACAATTAGGCGGCAGCAGCAGCAGCAGCAGCATAAACAATACATGGAGACGAAAAACTATCTTACTTCAAAAGTTCGATGTTAGGTGTCAGCAAAGCTAGCCATTTCAACGTTTGGTGTCATTCTTCTTTATATGGAACTCTCTCCACTGCCTAATTCCTGCCATTAAAAGTTTTCATAAAACCCCACGTTTTTTCACAAATCACTAACAAAGCATTCCAACTCTGCACATAGATATCTTAATAGGTATCCACCGATCTCGCCCAAATTAAAGCTCGAGATAAAATGAGAATATAAATTAGGGCTAGAGATAGATATGGAATTCAGAAAAGATAACTACGAACCTTAATTTGAACATTCACTCCCATGGCAATTTCAGAGTCCATACAAATCAGCCATTTGTATCGAGCACAATCCTTGCTGAATCAAAATTTGAAAGAAATAGGGAACTTCTTGCCATCCAATTCATCGATAAAGCCCAGGCCGTAAAGATAAAGTAACTCCATTGTATCACAAATTTGAAAAGATAAACCAAAAAAAGATAAGATAGCTCATAAAGGGGTTAATTAGCGCAAAACGTTTCTACCTGTCATTTCTTTAGCGAAAATCGCCCCAACTTTTCATTTTTTTGGTGGAATTCGTTTTATTTGTAATAATATATATATATTTATATTTTATAAAACTTAAATTAATACATTAATTATTATTTTATGCATTTTCAAAAAATTAATGTATTCAAATCTAAATATGCCAATAAAATGTTAGATAAGATTAAAGAAGATAAGTGAGTTTTATTTTATTATATCGTTTTGCAGGGTTCAGAACTGGGTACTAAATAAACGTCTAGTTAAAAAAGTTTAATAAGTAATATAATTAACAACGTTGCCGCCTACTTAAAACAAAATATAATTTGATTCTACGTTATAGAGTATATATATGTATGTAAATGATATTCAAGAAAATTATCTGATATACAAGAAAAATATAAAGAGTATATTTATATGTATTTATATGATATTCAAGAAAATTAACTGATATACAAGAAAATTATAAAGAGTATATATGTATGTATATGATATTCAAGAAAATTATCTCATATACAAAAAATTATCAAAGAATCAAATTATATTTTATTTTAAGTAGGCGGCAAAGTTGTTAATTATTTTGCTTATTAAACTTTTTTAACTATACGTCTATTTAGTACTCAGTTTTAAACCCTGCAAAACGACATAATAAAATAAAATCCACTTATCTTATTTAATTTTATCTAACATTTTATTAGCGTATTTAGATTTGAATGTATTAATTTTTTGAAAATGTAGAAAATAATAATTAATGCATTAATTTAGGCTTTATAAAATATAAGTATACATATACTATTACAAATAAAAATCAGCAATGACCAATTCCACCAAAAAATAAAAGGTAAGGATGATTTGCGCAAAAGAAATAAAAGGTAAGGACATTTTGCGTCAATTACCCCAAATATAAAAGTTGACAAACGGACACAATAACGGCAAGTGACGGCAAGGATGAATTCCAAAAAAAAATGCAAATGTGAGGATGTAATTGTCAAAAAATAAAAGGTAAGGACAATTTGCAAAAAAAACTGGAAAGTAAGGATGTTTTGGGTCAATTACCCGCTCATAAAGTTTAAAAGAGAAAATGGATTAGGGTTAGAGAGAGAGAGACTCGAAGTTGAGTGGGAAAGATAATGCAGCTATAAAAATTGTAACAATTAAAAAAAGAAATAAAAAATGTCTAAAGGAAATTTACCGCAACATAAAAATTAAAAAAAAGAAATAAAATATGTCTAAAAGAAATTTACCGCAACATGTACAACAACTAATAGCAAAAAGACCAAATTCTCCCTATATATAGGACAAATGGCGGGAAAAGTACGGTAATTTTTTACCACAGCTTCTTTACTTTAATTAATATATAGATTCGTCCAAAATTATGGTGACCAGACTCTTAAAACCTATTAAACACTTAGTTTTGCACGTAGAAATTATCCTTCTTCATATATAAAAAGAATACAACTTGAAATAACATTTTGAATGAGGAAGATAAAGGTTTTGAGGGCACTTGTGAAAAACTCAAAGAATTCTTGGGAAAATCAAGCTAAAAAAGTGAATAACTAATACTTTGATTCTCTTTCTATATTCATGAAGTTTTGATAAGATAAGTATGGATTTTGATTGACGATTTCCATGAGATAAAACATAGATTTTGATGCATTGATTTATTGCATTTGAATCACTAGTTGCTCTACCTGTTTTGTATTTGCTTTGCTTTATTGTCATACTAGAAATCATCTAATAATACCGAGATGAGTGACGATTAGTGTAGTATTTGCTTTGTTTGGAATTCCGGTAAGGACTAATCTGGGATTCGAATGTAGATCCACTTAAATGTATATAGCTAAGAGTAGGCATTGATCGGGTCAGTTCGGGTTATGAACCAAACCGCCACCAAACCAACACAATCACTTTGAAAATTTTTCAAACCGCTATTGAACCTATATAGTACACGAAACCGTACCGATCATACAGAGTTATATTCGTAAGTTCAGCCCTAAGCCGGCTAAAACTTATAACTTAAGAAATTTTAACTTTCAAAGGGCAAAACAGACAATTACCGTATTCATTTGCCATCCCATTACAAACTAGCTAGACAAACCCACTCTTTAAATAACTCACAACAACCTCTAACCCTTATATTCTTCCAATGTGGGAATCTGTTGGACTATATCTAAAATAAAGCATGACAATCGTCTTTACTCTTTAACTCTATTATAGATGGAACTCACACACGGTCATAGGATAGGATAGAGATTGGAATAA
>CAVNYN010206132.1:0-14283 GCA_963692815.1 Nyctanthes arbor-tristis | reverse complement strand
TCCACATACAGCAACAGCCCTACTTCTAAACTAAAAAGGATTTTGAAAATGCCCACTAATTCCAAAAATATGACTAGCCAAAACCTAATTTCCATTTCCAAATACACACACCATCGACCTCTCCAAATCGAGCCATAAATACCAATATCTCCAACTATCCATATACCTACTCAAATCCTAACTTCCAATGTAAAACAATGTAAAAACATAAATGCAATAGAATCCAAACATACCCGATGCGATTACAAAACCGAGAAATTGAATATTGTTTCGTTCTTAGTCCTTCTTCGGAGGGATTACAGATTTTCCTTGCCTTGTATATATACAATTAAATCGCCTTTCCTATACGATTTTCTTTCTTTTGATTTGAAAAGCTTGATTTTCCCCTTCCTTGACCGGGAGAATGCCCACGAGACGAAGATCTGGCGGAAGTATTTATAGTATGGGTGGTGGTACGTATAGCCTTGAGGCCCAAGGCGGTTAGACTGGACCGGTTTCTATGAAGCACTCCAGGTCATAATCGGTTCTTTTATCCATCGCGTGTTGCCCAAATTAGCATTTATTTATTGTTAGTACCTTTTTTTTTTCCCAGTACATTTTATTTATTTTTCAATATATTAGTGTTAAATACGTGCATTGCACTTGATTTGCAATTTATAGTTAATTTTATGAATTAATAATTTTTATCCATATCTTGTGAAATTATTTTATTTCTACTATTATTGATAAGAAAGTAAAAAGTTATGAATTAAATAAGAAATCAATATAAAAATTTATGGTGATTTAATCAAAATAATAATTGTAATCATTAGAGAGACGGAATCAAAAAAAAAAAAAATTAACAGTGGGTATATACATATGTATTAATCTAAATTCGTTATTAATTAAAAATAATTAGAATATATCAAATCAAATTTTTGTAGTGGGTATGATGCATATGTATTAATCTAAATTCGTCATCAATAACAAATAATGAGAATATATCAATATATTTTATATAAAAAAATCATTAGGGCAAAATGATTGTTGTAAATATTACAACTTATATTGTAATGCTTGAGAAATTATTAGCTAACAATATAATATAAGTATAGACTATGTAATTAATACAAAAATGGGTTTTTAAAGTTCTATAATAGTCAATTTCATTCACTTAAATTAAAACTAGATTTTTTCACCCGTGCGTTACATGAGTAGAGTTATAGTGTATATTTATATCAAAATTGACAAGTGAATGTAGACGTCATGTCATAAATAAAGTATAATATACCCATTACATTGTATAAAATTATGAATTGATATGAGAATTACAATTCACCATGAGATATTTATAATAAAATGCCTGAGTTCAAACTTCTAGTCTCCTCCAAACATGTTGTGTAAGTTTACACGTCCAACCTATATAAAGCTTTAATAATTAGTAGTAAAATAATTAAATATGACAATTTGACCTATCAACCCATTAAACCAGTAGAGACCTGCCCCTAATGAGATTGACCCACTACGCCTAATTGGGGCAAA
This sequence comes from Nyctanthes arbor-tristis, assembly GCA_963692815.1. Classification (NCBI taxonomy): domain Eukaryota; kingdom Viridiplantae; phylum Streptophyta; class Magnoliopsida; order Lamiales; family Oleaceae; genus Nyctanthes; species Nyctanthes arbor-tristis. Next base: position 12,762 of record CAVNYN010206132.1, on the reverse strand, counting down.
AGAACGAGTATGAGGTAATATTGTCTACCCATGATGGGTCTAGGGTAGTGCGGGTCACGCAGGACCCACCTACAGGCCCATAGTCCACCAAGCATTTCTTTTTTTATTTTTAATAAATTTAATTCTAAAAATGTGTAAAAATTATTAGAGATGACAATTTGACCGATCGACCCATAAATCTGTGGCAATTTATTTTTATTTTTTTATTATATTATTTTTTTGAAAGGATTTTTCTATCGAATTGAAAGAATCATGTTATTATATTAGTTAATGTTGGGAACTTTAAAATTATAAATAAATGTTTTGTTTTATTTTACGTTTATCAATTAATAATGCATTGCACATAATATTAATTGAAAGAGGAAAATATTCATGAGTTTTTTGTTGGTCATGGTAGCATCCGATCCCCCCAATCACCCGACCTGTCTTGACCCGCCCTATGAATTTGTATGTTTGATGTGGGTCGTGGGGGCGGGTCTAGGGTATAGCAAACCCGCACCATTGTCATCCTTACAAATAATCATATCACAGTCAACTATTGTAACTATGAGAGTAGCTTCTCACTAGTGCGTTGTGCGGGAAGACTGATTTTCAAAAAAGTTCAATAACAATGAATAATAAAATATTGGACAAAAAAGTGTTATCGAATTTGTATAACAAAAAGAATAAATATACAATTTTGATTTAGTATTTAACGTGTTAAATTAATATTTTATTAATACTGTATATTAATAGTTACCCACTTATGTGCTCGATTAATGCTTTACTATATTTCATTTTTAAATCAACTAACTTATTTCATATTATTAGTTAATAGTCTAATAATAAGTATCGGACATGTACATCGGTAGCGGATAATAAAAAATTATAAAAATTCGTAATTATATATAAGTACTGAAAAAATAGAAATGAGCAAACTAAAATAAAAAAGGAATATAAAAAATAATAAACTAATATAAATTATTGAAAACTCATGATGAATATCCAAATAAGAAAAGTTTAAATTTTAAAACTCGAAAATGAGGCTTATAAAATTTTCAAAATTTTTTTATTTCGTTTTAATATAGGTGTTCTCTTTTTTGCGTTATCTAGATTAGTGAGTTAACTTTGCGCTGACAAAACTTGTATATTGACAAAACTACAATAATTCCAAATTGTTTTATATTCGGAAGACTTTCATTAAGAAATCTGATCATGGAGATCAATAGTTGCTGAGTTTTAATTTCATTAACAAAAAATGGGTTTTTTTATTTACAGATATAGAGTTTTATCCATGACAAGCAGCAACGTAAAATTTTTGTAGATAATAATTTAAAAAAGTTTATTCAATTGGAACAACAGTAAAGAACAACACTTAAAATGTAAATGTAAATTGTCACGATTTTGAGAAAATTTAATTATAATTTTCATGCAATCTACGACGCTAAATAATATATATATATATTAAAGGAGTAAGGTGATGGATATTTTTCCCATATTTTGTCTGGCTTCTTAAGATATTTAATGATGTCATTTCTGATGTCACCTTCTATGTATGCCATTTATTTATTTATTTTACTAAATAATTTTGAGATAATTAGCTTTATAAGGAATCAAGTTGATTTTTTTTTAATTATAGTACTCCAATTTGCCGATTGTGTAATTAAATAAGAATTTTTTAATAATTTCCTATAGAACAAAAATTTCAGTTTGTCGTTTTAAATATAACATTATTATATTTGGGGGGTTGGATTATTTGTGTGTGTAATGGCCCATAGGTTGATACGGTTGTGCTGTAATAGTTGTTCAATAATTTCTATTAAACATTTTACTTTTACTGAATCACCTCAATTAATTTTTATTTATATAGAATTAAATAGTGCAAAAAATATTACCGACAAATAAATTCATATATAATAGAATGATTATAAAAACTTATGTCTCATAATACTAATATATGATTCAATTAGCTGTATTAGTAATTTATTAAATTGTATAAACTAAAATAAATTTTGTTATTATTACTTTTAAAATTCCTGTGCAACGCACATGTGAGAATTCTAGTAAATAATAATAATATAAATAGTAATAATAGAAAAGTGACCTTTTTTGGGGTTTGGTTTCTATAGATTCAAGGACTCTAAGAAAGGAAAATTTGAAATTATGAAATTTTGTGATTTTAGAAGGGGGAGTTATGGAATGAATTTTGAAAATAATGGGAAGAATGAAGATTGAAGGGATAAGGGAAAAGTATATAAAAACATAGTAATTCTCGGGAAATGTGCGTCTTTAAGGGCAAAGAAAAATTTCACGATTATTCTAGTAATATTTTGCAGTTCGCTGTTGAAACAATTGACAGAGCATTAGTTTCACTTACTCATTATTATGGGAATTACTATGCTTTCATAAATTAAATACATAAAATAAAAAATAAAACCAATTAGGGCACCATCTGCAAATGTAGTACTTTGGCCCAAATCATTGTACAATATCAAGATAACCTGGCCCAAATTATTGTGTAACATCATTATGAGGTCAGTAAAATTATGGCGCGGGAAAATTACAATTGAGAATCCAAATCCAATTGAAAACTCTTGAGTATATATTATATGATGATATGATATGATATGATGTTAATAATTAACAAGTAAAGACAAATGAGGAATTAGAACAAATGTTTAGGGACAAAATTGTCTAAAAATGTTATATATATATATATATATATATAAAAGAGTCATTTCTAACACTTCCAGGAAGTTTTGTTATAAAACTCTCCACCCATGTGACGTGTATAGATGCAAGCGGCTTCTATTTAAAATATACATAGTGTGCATAAAATACATTTAGTGTACATCTATATAAGTCACGTAAGGTGAGAAGTTTTGTTATAAGACTTTGGGAGGTTTTTGAAAAATTTTCATATATATATATATATATATATTATAGGTAAATTACACAAAAGGTCCACAATTGTTATAGTTAAATTGTGCCCCCACTCAATTGGTGTCTTGACTCTGCCACTGAACACCTCTAAAGACCTTTTTCTCTGGAGTTACAGTGACAGTCCTAGCAAACAAAAAGGAGAATGAGAAGAATATGAAGAGTGTAGTGGTTGATGAAAAGCTGAGGTTGTATGCATTGAGTAGGCAGTGGTTATGGCCTCCATTTTCCACTTTTTCCATGTATTTGTGTTTTTTCGTTAATTTCTCTCGATTGATTAACCAGCGCTAAGATATGTTGGAATAATTTGCATCAGACTGGGTTTGATTATTAATGTAAATACTATTTAGTGAAACCTTGAGACGGAACTTCCTTATACACAAACTTTTGCGAGTCCTTTAGTTCATGGTATGGAGATCTCGATTGAAGTTCAACTATACCTTAGTTATCAACTAACCACATAAAAGTTAGTGGTTTCTCCATCTCGAGAGAAAGGTTCAATCACTTTGAAAGACCTTTTGTACCGTGGATTTAAGGTAGGGAAGGTTTGCAAAGTTCAAGTCGCAAACTGGCCTAAGATCCTAGCCCGTAACTATGCCTATCTCATTTTGTCCGTTGGCTTGAATATATATATATATATATATATATCTTGGTGAAGTGCCATTCTTGCCATGATCCATTCAAGGAGGATTGCAACTGTATCTGTTCCTCTAAATACCATCTCCCACAATAGAACGCATGGAAATTAAAATGTACATTAATTAATTAGTGACAAATTCTTAGAATATATATACACTATGTTTGGCATCAAATTAAAATTGTATTGAATTTATCAACCAATTTAAATTTCAAAATTTAGACACATGGCAATACCACATTTAACCACATATTTGATGTGACATGAATTTTCACATTATTTTAATCATTATCTCCACATAGCACAATCAAATGTTAACACCTATACAAAATTTGAATTTCAAATTCATTTAAAATCCTACCCTTTTTTAAATGGTTACCAAACAAAGTGATAATGTATTAACTAAGAAGATGTCCGAATCAGGTATAGGGGTTTCATAACACGTGATTTTGCTTTTACTTAGCTTGTAATTACTAATTAGGCGCGATTTTTCTTGACTTGTACTATACGGTAGCAAACTTTAGATGAAGGTAAAAGAAATATGATTTCTTGTGCATGTGTTCCTCGGTTTCAGTCAGTTCCACATGTTACTAGATACTCTACGAGAAACAAAAGATGTAATAATTATGGATTCTCCTTACTTACCGCCCATAGAACGGCAACCGTGTCTCATCACTAAGTCAATCCTCAGTGGGTAACTGAAAGCAAAAGACTTTAGAAAATGCTCTTGGCTTTCATAGGCTTCATCTCTTCTATCATCAATGATTCAGCCCATGAGATCATTGACCCTAACGCTTAATTTTTGACACCATCTCTTTACCCCGTGAAAATCTAATAAACCCTAAAAAAAAAATAATAATAATAATCCACCCAATTGAATTCTCCTGTATATTACCTCGTACACTTCCTTGATCATCAATCCTAATTAATCTCCTTGTACTTACAAACCTAAATTACCACCAAATACACTTCCTAGCTAAGACATTTTGCAAATTAAAGACCCTTTTTTAAGTATTTCTTTCACCTCTACACAAGGCCTTTCTCATCATTTGCCTACACAATTCCTCTACCATTTCTATGGCTACATGCTGTCGAATGCCCTCAAGAAAAGAAATCCTCTTCGGAGACAATATATGATTACATTCACAACTATTTGTTTAAGTTCTCCGAGGGGGTCAAGAATGCAGTGGCACATTTAAACATGAGCAAACGAGCAGATTCCTTTATGGATGATCAGAAAATAAGCTCCCACGTAGAATCTCCTTAGCCGTACTGATTATGACGTGTGTAGCACCAAGTCGAATTGCCATGAGACACTTCGAACTCGCCCAACATGAACTAGCCCGAGAAGCTTTTTGATGAGCATGCACCCCATTTGAGGCAAGAAAAACAGGCCAAGAAATTGGACCCTTCAATTTGTAGGGTTTTGAAGAGAATCATAACAAGTTCTTCATTCGAGACCACCTGGTTGTCACGCCCCCGCTAATTTTACAATATTTCCGAATATCTTATGGTAATTTTACAAATTTTGTAGCGGAAGCTTTTATTCAAATAACGGGGACGGAACGTGCAAAACAATCCAATTTATCTTGTCTTACAAAGTTTAATAGACAAAGATAATTACATAAGTTAACAAATCGTCAATCTTTTAAAGAACCACTAAAACTAGGTTTTTTTTTTAAGAAAATATATAGAACACAAGAAGTTGTATTGATAGATATATTTTATTGATTACAAAAGTGGGCCAAATCATTATAAACTTTTACAATGAAAAGTAGAATTCAAATAAATATAAAGATTATATCTCTCTATTGTCTTATATGTTATAAGATGTAAAACATATATATTGTAGAGGGGTGCGTAAAAGTATTAAATTCGTGATAGTTTCAAGAACATGTTTACACCACATGCACAACTCTACTCCCATTCGCGAGCACGATCCAACTCCCAACTTGCCCTACTTTTCAATTGGTATAACTCCAATTATCTACAAAAATTGTAATAAATGGGGAGTGGGTACAAAGTACTCAGTGAATAACATAATCTTTTGATTCGCCTTTCATTTATAAACTCATTTTCAAGAAAAATCATTCCATGTACAAAGCTTTTCAATGCACAAAAGGGCTCTATCACTAGTTAAACTACTACACGTGGTGCGCGCCAGATTCATATCAATTCAATTAAGTGGATCCACAATGAACCCCGGTAGACCCATACCGAGATTCCAATTCAAAGCAAACACCACACTAATCTTTCCTATTCAGGGATCATTGAATATGTCATAGTGTAGGAAACAAATCAAAATGGCCAAGACCACACAGTAAGGCCATACAATCACAAAGCAATTTAAAACAGGTAGAGTATTAACTAGCGATACAAATGCAATAAACCAATCTTTCTTTCAACAATAATGTATTCAAATCCATGTTTGTCTTATCAAAATCATCAATCAAATATACACTTATCTTATCAAAACTTTATGCATGTAGAAAAGGAATCAAAGTATTAGGTTACCCACCTCAAATATTCTTCGAAGAATCCACGTGAAGAAATATCCTTAAAGCCTTGATATTCCTTAATTAAAGCTATCTTTCAAGTTATAACCCTTCCATATATGGTAAGAGACTCCTTTCAAAGGATAAACAGGTATTTTAGCGGGATTTTATTGGTTTTCTCCTTCCCTTGGCCAAGTTGGACGAATTTTGGGGTTCGGGAGAGAAAATGGAATGGTTTGGAGGAGAAAATGAAATTCTTAGCCCCTTTATATAATAGTTAGGATTTAGTTAGTTTTAATAATTTTTGAGTTCCGCCAATCACATCGCGACAAGTGGGGCCAATGACCTCATGATAAGTGGCGGCAATCATACCGTGACAAGTTGCGCGATGTGGCACCGCACACTTGGCGGGAAATTGCCCAAGAAGTCCTTCTCTTGCATTATCTCTCAATTAAGTTCACATTCTTTAGTTCATATCAATTTAGTCACTATACTTTAGTTTATGTTAATTGTCAACCAAAATCTTCCTTTAGCGTCAATTCAATAACAATATTTTAATTTTCAAGCAATCTTACAATAATATTCAAGTAATTCTTTCAAAACACCTATTTCGTTGCTTACCTTAATTTGTAGAAATTTCCGAAATGTTACACTGGTACTGAGCAAAGATCAAGAAGAAGGTAGGAAAAGAGTAAAGGACCAAGTGGTTTCATACATGGCTACAAAATATAGTATATTAAATAAGAAGCAAAAGTTGGCAAATTTATAAGTGCTTGGGGCTCCCATAAGTTTGGGCAATATATATTAGAAATGTCTGGAGAGATCTCTTGTCGTGTGAGGATCATGGCATGTGAAATGATTGTGTGTGTGTGTGTATATATATATATATTGCATTGGAAAGTGAATCGGGTCAAGGATTTGGTATAATTACATACATTCCCTGTTTAGTAATCTATCTATATATTAACAAAAATTCTAGAAAGACATGAAAAAGAGATATTAATATGTGATCTTTTTATGTGGCACACTTGTATTAGATGACGAAAAAGTAACTATATAATCATGACTCAATGAATGTGTGCCACGTAAGAATGTCACTTATTAATGTCTCTTTTTCATATCTCCATAGATTTGCTCATATATTAATTAAGAGAACCAGTCTCAGTATCTTTTGAACCGCTATTTTTCCGCCTTTTTTATTTCTCAACTGTTGCGGTAATTGTTCTTTTTCTTTTTAACAAAAATTTGTATGAAACAACTCAGAGAAGATTCGAACATCTAACAATTGAGTTTAACAATTAGACCTCAACCACTTTGCCAATTTGCTTTATTTCTTAGTTTTTTCACTAATAAACTCTAATCCCTCTTAATTCGTTAATTTATCATATCTGCCGTGTGTATTGGTGAGTATAACATTATTTGAAGTTTATTTTTATGTATTTTACATTGTGTTTAATTTTTTAGTTTTATTAAGATTTTTTAAAATGGGGTGGGTAACATGTATCTTTTACCCACTCAACGCGAACCACCCTACTCTATACCCATTTGAAACGGGTACGGGAAGGGTATGCGTGAGGTTGATAGAAACGAGTCAGGGTACGGAGAAGACATATCCAACTATAACATGTCACATTATTATTCTTATTGCTAAGTTTCTTTCTATTTTCAAATTAGTTAAAATGTGATGTCTATCCTCATTTTTTGCCTCCTAATTTGTAGATTGATTAGATTTGAAGATTTATTCTGTAACGACCGGAAAATCTCTTACTAAAAATTTTACTATTTAAAAAATAAAATTTCCGCGTCGCTATGACTAACCTAGTATATTTCAAGGATTGCTTTCGTCTAGATATAAATAATTAGATTAATGAACAAATAAAAAAAAATAAAACGCATATAAATGTGTATATTAACTTGAATAGAATTCACGTGGGACCAAAGAAAAAATCCATAAGTTTCATGTAAAGAAATTCAAGCTAGATTTACACGAGACAACCCAACTCAATCTTTATATCTAATCTTAAACTGATATAAATCTTTCTAGACCCAAATAGATAAACCATCCACCTCAAAAACTCTTGAGTAACTAATATTCTACCCAAGTCTCCTACTGAAGACTATCAACTTAACCTTCTTGGATACAATACATATATAATCTACACGATAAATCTCCCATGCTTTCGTTCGTTTTTTTGTGAAAACCTTCTGCAACGGCAATCATTCCCCTGGTAAACCTTTTTCCCTACTTTAGCCATTATTTCATAGTGTTTTGTATATATACAATATATAATTACATAATTTCTCCATCTTCACATGATCGTGCAGAGCATGTTTACCTTACTTGGGAATATCATATACATATTTATATACATATATACGCATACATGCAAATACATATATATATATATATACACACATGTAGATGCACGTGAGCTTCGTTCCTTCATCGGCAAGTTTGCACTGTTTGTTTCCTTTCATTACAACATATTACATATATATACATACATATGGTTTTCAGGGTAATATATGTATACACACACACATACACATATAATACACATAGGTAGATACAGTAGGGTTCATGGAATCAAAACTCATCCTATACACCCGAATTTATTTACACTTATTCATCATCTTGATCATTACACATGTATACAAATCTCTGCGTGACCGAATTCCACCGCCGGTGACCAAGCCTCGACGCTCGACTGCTGCCAAGTCCCTGCCGCGTCCCCTCTCTTCAACCAAACATAGAGTACATATCAAGTTATAAATCCGAAAGCTCTTCCAGAATCCTTTACTTTCAATGTAAAGAAAAAGAAAAGAAAGAAAAATCATATTTGTTCTCCTATTTCTCAACTCACTGCACGGTTACGGTGGGGTTCTAATGTTGTAAATTTGAAATCATAAGAAATAATTGCAAGACAATCCCCAAGTTTGCTAATTGAATGTTTTAGCCCTTGGGTTATATAATAGATAAAATCGGTACCAACGTGTCTGAGTTTTATTATTTTAGCCACAGAAACTTTCTAGTAACCCAGATCAATCTCCAAACTTCCAAAACCTACGTCCTAATCCAATAACTTTCCACATTTGAATTCTGAGATATCGATTTAAGTCCCTGAAATTTCACTTTTCCACAAAACCTTTAAATATTAAATTCTAACATCAATTAACCTCTTGTAATGACTAGACGAGGCGCGAAGAGCAATAGACGAGTAGATTTCTCTCAAAGTAGCTCAACTCATAAGCTTAAGGTAAACTGTAAATTTATAAAATGTTTTCTTAAAGTATTGCACATTATTAATTGATTTATGTGATAAATGTTACGTGAAATTATGTGATTACAAGAAAGTTTGCATATTATTATATACTTAAGAAAGAATGCATATATACTTAAGATCTCTTTGTGATACGCGTATCTACTTTAATGCATAAGAATGAGAATATATGTTCTCAAAGACAAGACAAGATCCTTCCAAGGAAGAAAGAAAGAAAGAATTATTTGCATGTTTACATGTCATGTTTATTATATAGATTGGTTAATATGCGCTAGAGTCTACTGAGCATATTTTTATACTCATTCTTTCAAACTAACACTTTCAGGTTTTGGAGTCGGTGGCAGGACGACGGACGAAGGCTGCTAGGAACATAACTTGAAATTTATATTAAATGTTTCTAGGATTTCGGATTATTCCTTTATTTGATTGTTAAGACTCCACTTATTTTTGGACAAGATTCGTTGTTATTCGTTAATGAGATTTTTCACATTTAATTATTTTGTTGTAAGTTTCGCATTTTAAGTTAATTTTAAAGATCAGTTAGTGTCCAAAGTTTCTTAAATTTGGGGCGTTACATATTCTCTTATTGGGAGAGAAACGTTGCTTCTTTTTGCAAACACCTTCATATATTTTAAAATTTAGTTTTGGTGTAAAATCTAGTGCCTTGTGTTGATAATAACTTAATAAGTTGAATGTAAATTATAATGCATTTTTCTATTTGAATTCTCATCACATTTCATGTTTCCAAAAAACATAGTAAAAATGTTTAAAACAAATATTATCAATATTTATAATATGTTGTTTGACTCATATTTTATCTTTCATGATTTATTATTTGCGTTAGAATCTCTTATATTTTATGTCTAACTATAATTATACAGATGACAAATTTAAAATTTTAAATTTGATAATATTATACAATTGTCATTGAACTTACGTTTTTGGATGTATTGAATTGTGATAATAGATTTTTCTCATTATTGCTTATGTACGAATGATTAAATGTAAAAATATATATATTGTATTCTAAACGATCTTGAACTTCACAATTACTAAGTTTATTAATCTTATTGATTCAAGTAATGTATGCTTGTATTTTTATATTTTCTACAAAAATGCAAATATTACATATTTATTATTTAACTATATAATAATATATTTTAATAAGTTTTTCTACCTGTGCAATGCACAAGTGGTTTAACTAGTTGGTATTTAAACTATGTAACCATAAAATTGAATAAAATAATGACATTACATAGAATGAGGTGATACAATTAATATCTATATCGATTTCAAATTGTTGCAAGAAGCAATTAAGACAAAAAGTATATCCAATTATATGTGATGTGTAAACCATTATATGTGAACTATGTATCCAGTGATGGATCTAAGATTTTTTAGTAATGCGGGTTGTAAATAGAAAATATTCAATTTACCCTAAAAAAAAAATTCCTTTTTCCCTGTGAACGCGGGCTATGGCCCGGTCCTGCCCGGGCCTATATCCGCCAATGAATGTATCTATATATACTATATAGCATGACTCTTATATATAAGTGCTTAATTAATTAGGTGAAGTAGAGTAATATTTTCAACATGTAAGTTATTATTAATAGAGAGAAAATCACTGAAACGATAGATAAGGAGAATTGGAGATATAATCACAACCTTCAACAAGAATTATCGATGCTCAACTTTTTTCTCTAAGTACTTGCATTTTGCTTTCCATCACATTAATTTTCGCATGGATCATGACCGGCGTCGGCCTATCAATCTCGACCATCACGGTGTCTAGCTAGCTAGCTCCTCAGCTATATGTTGGAAATACATTAAACATCAATGACTACACACCAAACTTATTAGTGTCACATTCAAAAGAGAATGTTTCACACAAATCTATATTTTTAACATATTGTGATTTTGATAACTAAAACAGTTTACTCAAAAAAAAAATAAATAGAAAACTCAAAGAATGATTACTATTAATATTTTAGATTAGATATTGCACCATAGATTAAAAAAAATACGTTCTGTAACCTATCTTCAAGAGGCTTAGTTTGGTGTTGGTTTTCAAGGTAAAAAGAACAAAACCTCTCAAATATATAATTAAGAAGTTATTTATTAAGATTTTAAATGTTAAATAAGCGGTTGACGGTTTCCTACATACTTGACCCAGGTCTTAGAAAATTTACAGTATAAGTGAACACAATCCATTATCAAAAACAAAAAGGTAAACATAATATAAATAGAGGCCACTGTCAAAAACAGAACGTAAATAAAGACCACTGTCAGAAATAGAAACAGAAGGTAAATAGAACATAAACAGAGATCACTATCAGAAACTGAAAATAAACAGAGACCACTGTAAAAAATAGAAGGTAAACAAAACGTAAACAAAGAACACTATCAGAAACAAAAAGTAAACAGAAGCCATTATGGGAAACAGAAAATAAACATATACAAAGACTTGTGTTTGACACAATGTCCTTAAAACAGATTCATCCACAATATGCTGGACGTCTGTTTCCCAGGATACAATGGTCGGGACCTGGAGGAACAACGTTGGAACAGGGTAATGAAATTTCTAGCTAGGCGAACCGAAAACCTTGCCTGAACAGCATCACGAGAAAGAGGTTTAAGGAAAGAAAATGTGGAGAGTTCGTGTCCTAAAAGGCCAGAAATTGGTTCTTATATAGACAAAATAAGGCTTGTCAAAAGCGAAAAATTAAATGTGAATATTTATTGGAGTTGAATGATAAGAACATTAATGGTCACAACTCTTTATAGTCCCGTATATGTTTAAGTGTTAAAAATTATGTAGCTTATTTTAGTAAAACTCGGTCAGACATTTGTGTATGAAGCACGTGCTCACATACAAGTTCAATAGACCGGAATGTATTTCTGATCCCTGTCTCAACTACACAATGTATACATTACAAATATGTAAACATATTTAAACAAGTAATTGGAATACTATTTTTCCGATGTTGGACAAAGTTCCCCCTACACTTAAATTCATTTCTCAAGACAAACTTTGATACCCAATTTCTCATTCACCCAACCACCATTTTGGTTAAATAACATATGTTTTTGAAGCTTTCGATAAGGGAAACACAAATCCGAATTTATATCTCAAATTTTAGAATCGGATATTATGTCCAAGATGCCTATTTTTCCAACAATCCCCCCCATGAATGAAAATTGACGTGATAAAGTTCAACAGTCAAATCATGCGTTGTATAGGTAGGTGTAACCCTTTGAACCTTCCATTACCAAAGTATATTTACTTTACTATCTGACATTTATAACCAAATGGTTGCAAACATCCTTAAATCTATATATATGGACAATTTTATTTTACCCACGCATACATATATATGGAAAATTTTATTTTATCTACGCACGCATGTATATTATGCATGCGTGTAACACA
>CAVNYN010206130.1:0-74303 GCA_963692815.1 Nyctanthes arbor-tristis | reverse complement strand
CTTGACCTTCAAAAGTTCAAGAAAGTATCCAAAGTATGATTCCCTAAATTTTTTCTCATAGCAGTCACTGGGGCCAGAGTTGATAGTCTTGATTCGTTAGGTTGAACTCAAAGTGGTATCGCTTTACACTGTAGGATTTCTTTCGTTATGTAGTGATCCTTCATCCTGCACTCAACAAGTTGTCAGTACGGTCATCGAAAACACCATATAGTGTGGGAAGAAGAAGGATGGATTTTTTTCAGCTAGGTTGTTGCTCTTTAACAAGTAGTTGAAAATTTTACAGCAAAATTTTAAGTTTTTGAGGAAATGTCTCTTGTTCGAAGTCACTTTTTTGTTTTATACATGGAACCCAAAATATATGTGTGTGCGTGTAACTTTCTCCACTGCATGGTGTTTTCTATGATTGTACTAACAACTTGTTGACTGCAGGATAGAGTATCAGTACATAATAAAGGAAAGCCTATGGTGTCACTACAAGAAAATAGGCGTTTTACCCGCACATAAAATAACCACACATACTATGTGTTGGTAATTCGCCACACATAATTTTAATATGTGTCGGTAATCTAACATGCTTAATTGATTTGTTATTTGAGGTTTGTTATGTGTAGGTAAAGACTTTTAGCTACATGTAAATCTAGTGGGAAGAAAAACCGTATTTTTTAGAGTTTGGCAGAAGCCTATAAATTTTCACTAATGACGATGTGGCATTTTCAATTATCTATCTTACCGACACATAATTCTATATGTTATATATGTGTGGTGAATTTGTCAAGCTTTACTCACACGTTATGAGAAATGTAAAATATGTGTGGTTAAACATTTGTACATTAATTTTTTTGCCACGCAAGCAATGATGCATTTTTTTATTATTTATATTACCCGTAGATAATTATGAATGTTTTTTATGCATGGTTAATTTTTCATATTTTATATATACAGATAATGAGAAATGTCAAATATATGTGGTTAAATATTAAGTCATTCATATTTTTTGCAGCGTAAGCATTCATATGCCAAGATATTTTTTTCTCTTTTGATCAGGATATGGCAAAAGATATTAAAAAAATTTTCTATTTATTTATTAAATTTTGCTATGTTCCCTTTATCTTAACAACATTTACTCATTCATTCATTGAAGTGAATATTTTAATAATTCCCTTCTCCATGGGCAGGCTTTGTGAAAACCTTGACTCAGTCGATTGTGCTCTCGATTATCTCTTCTCCACCATCCTCCTCTCTTGGTGTTATTTCTCCTGTCCACCAGCGGCTTCACAAAATTATGAATTATGTTGGAAATTTTATCAATTTCCCCCTCCAGATCTTACTGGGCCAGATTTCACATCGATGATAGTGGTAATTACTACTCATGTTAGATATCAAGCAATTGGTTTGAAACCCTAGTTTAATGAGGTAATTTTTTTCTTCTTTTCATCTGTGGTGCAATCTTTGTTTAGAGATTTTGATTTTATTTATTCACTTTGTTTTGATGTTCTACTATTAGTTTTGGTTTTTGGGCTACAGCCCTGATAGGTAACACCCTTGCCAATGCCAAAATTTGAGAGGGCTAATCTAATTTTATGGGCTTGTTAATTGGTTCTCGATGGGAGGCTATTGGATCTTGTTGACAAACATCCAGTCATTAAATCGGGAGTAGGCATTACTCTGCATTACTATTGTTGTTCTCTGCATGTTTGCATATATCATCTAACAAATGGCATGGTACGAAAGAAATTGTGGAGATGCATTCAGTGAGTTAGAGCTACCCGACTTGCCATTTGAGTTCCCTTTACCATCCAATTTTCCGTTCAGGTCAATGAAATAGCCTGAATGAGTTCATAAGTAGTTCCTTATTTTTCTGTAATGGACTTATTACCATAGAGCATATTGTCATTGCCAATCTTAGTTAACAATCTTGTGGCAAGCAACTGTGTTAAATAGATGAAAAAATGGAAAATGTAGATTTCTCACTTGCTTTATCTTTTGCATGCTAATTGTGTCTTGAATTCTAGTTTGTTTGGACTTCTTTTTGCAATTATGATAAAGGAACAGGATTCCCATGGATTATCCGCCAATAAGAAGATGAAGCTTAGGAATCCTATGCACAAAGATTGGGTATTTGTAAGTGATCTTTGCTCACTTCTTTAAGTATTGAGTCCCTCTGAGATTTAGTGCCATTGCATTTTTTATTGATATTCCCTTTTGCTTCGGTGGATTTAGGCTATAATCTTTCTTCTCCCGATAAATATTTACCTTCTAGTTGTTTGTTGCTTTGTAAAAGAATTGACTTTTTTTTTTAAAGGACATCGGTTTAAGCTAGAATCTTACTAATGCATATTTTAGAAATGCTAATCTCCTATTACTTTAGATGTATATAATTATGTAAAAAATAAAAATAGTTTGGACATAAAATTAAAATCTAATGTGATACCTATCTACGCTAAGCAACGTAATTATCTCGTGTTAGCATAATTGTGGTCTGGTTCTTTTATTTGGCCAACTTACTAGATCTATCAAATAATCTCCATGAAATTGGGTCCTTAGAATTCCCCACAATTCTCTATGAAGAAAATGGCAGCAAGCTAATTTATTTGACCTTCAACTAACTAGGTTAGCCACTCTATTCCTTCATAATAATATGAAAATACTTTTGTGAATCCATGCAGTCCAACCATGCTAATATAATGTAATATATCTTAAATTAAACATTCAAACTTAGATGAAATAAGCCGTTATTTGATTGATTTACCTTTAAAAGTAAGATATTGAAAACCATTTCATATTACATTCCTTCATTTATTACTATTATATATATCTTGCATTTTTTTTCCTCCATAAATTACTTATGGTCAACCATAATGATCAGGTACCCCTTGGCAAAATAGTTGGTTGAGTGTAAGTAGCTCAAGACTTTTCACGGATAAAGAATTGTGTCATAACTTTATGTTACAGCTAAAAGTGTTAGATATACCTACCTTTGTCTTGAAGAATAATGTTCATGAAAATTTGTATCTATATTTTGATTCCCACGTGTTCATCTTTTAGATGGCTTTGTTTGAGACTTCTCAATTCCAATCCATGAGTCATGATGCAATTTAGGCCTCCTAAGGTGCTTCTAGGAGCCACGAAATATGGTCCAGCTGTTGGAACTTTGGTCTGTAAAGTTATATCTTTGCTGAACTTCTAAGTGGGAATTCAATATTACCTTGAGAAAATGAGGTTATTTTCTGTTGCATTTTTTTCAAAAAATTTTGTTCCTGATTTCATATAATTCTTTATTCAATTATGATTGTCATAAATAGTTGTTATTATTGGTACAAATAGAGGCGGGCATGAGCTATACATTCATTTTGGGATTTGTTGTCCCCTCCACTTTGTTTCTTCCTATATATGGATATTTTCCCAGTACTCTTGTGGTTGCTAATGTTGGATTTGACATGTGAACATGCAGTTTTGTTGTGGTTTTGTACTGTCATTAAGCATGGTTGATATATAGAAATCAATCTCTTATAGAAGTTTTCCTTCTCTTATGGGACTGCTTCAAGCCTTAATTTACCTTAGTCTTATCTTTGTATTGCAAACTGGGTTCCTACCTAAAGCAAATTTCGGAATGCACTTTATTGACATTAAACAAATCTATTGGCAATTTAAACAAATAGCCAATAGATTTTACTGCAGTTTTGTGTATTATATACTAATTTTCAGATTCTCCCCCACCTTTTCATTGAGTTTTGCTATGGAGAGGGGTATCTCCCCATGGCACCCCCTGATTGGAGGGGTGCCTGGGGGACCTACCTGGCACACCTAATCAGGGGGTGCCATGTAATGGGGTACTCTCCCCAGAAAATTTTCCTTTTCATTAATTTCATATAGTAGTATATTTAGCAAATCACCATTACCTCAACCAAAGAAGTTAAAAGGAATCGGACGGAGTACTTCACTTTGTATCTGAGGCTTAGGACATACATGATTTTGATGATATACGGTTCTATTTGTTCGTGTTTGGAGTATAATCGTTTTTTGCTAAATTTTTCGTTGCACAGTATTGTGTTATGAATAGATTTCTAATTTCCTTAGCGTTTGGAATATTTATTCAACCATTATTTTAATCTTGTGGTTACAAAATGTGTCTATAATTTTGCAAGCTCTTCATACTCACAATGTACGGATGTAAATGATAAAAAAAAAAAGAATAAAAGAAAATTGGTACCCACACATAAGTAAACTATTGACTACATTTAATTTCTTTTATCACCACATAAATATACTTTTCCTGACACATATATACTTTTATCCACACAATAAATTTATTTTTACCTGCACTTAATCTTATTTTTTACCTACACATAACAACTTACACGTCGTCATCTACATCAGCGGACACATCATCGTCCATGTCAGGTGACACCTCATTATCCATGTCATCATCCACATCCAGCCACATCAGACCCCATGTCATTGTCTGTGTCATCAGCTACGTTAATATTGCATATGTGGCAGTCACATCACCCACACATATTACAATATTTACTTACACATGAATGTGTAGGTAAAAGTATAATATTTACCCACACACACATGTATGTGTAGGTAAAAGTATAATACTTATCTACACAAAAACCTATGTGTGGGTAAACACTTTCCTCTACAGATCGATAGTCGCACTTGTTGTCACTTAAATTATGTGTGGATAAAAATTTTTACTCACACATAACCATATCTTTACCCACACTTACTGTGTGGGTAAAACCCTTATTTTCTTATAGTGTGTAAAGTGAATATTAGCACTCTAAGTTCAACCCAAAGAATCAAGACTATCAAATCTGGCCTTAACAACCGCTATGAGAAAAAATTTAGGGAATCATATGTTGGATACTTTCTTGAACTGTTGAATGTCAAGTTTTGTGGTTATATCATCCACGAGGTGATATCTCACATGGTAAAGTGTAGGAAAAAGCATGAGCCGTGGTTCAAGTTTGATATGTAGCTTACACGGCCATATCAGCTCGTCTGGCCTTGTTCGCACTCAGCTAAACTCGGCAAAATTAACTGGTGCTCCCACTCAGGCTCGGCTCGAGCCTGATTCAAGCAGCTCATCGACTTATGCATTTTATTTTTTTTATTTTTTTTTGCGTTTTTAACTCATTTTCTAATACACAGGGCTCGAGAGAACATAAGAATTGTTCAATTATATTGTATAAATATAAGATTACATTTTACAAACCCTCCTTATTTATCTAGACTTGGGACCGGCTACAAAATTGTAGGTAGAGTTAAAATGGTGCACGACAAAATGCTCGTGTACTACTTTTATTAAAAAAAAATTTGATAAATGAAAAGAAAAAATAATGTAAATGCATAGGTAATAATATCGCTGTAACTTAATTACTAAACTGACAGTTGTAACTACAGAACTCTGGAGGCATTAGTACTACTTCTTTGGAATCACATCTTAGCCATTGTTCAACACATATGTGTGCTTGAGCATGAGAAGACTTGTTTCCACACTCCTTCCATCTTGCCGACCTCTGTGAAATGTGTTTTGTCGCAAGCCTGTTAGACTCATAATTCATGTCATGAGCCGAGGCAGGTAGACTCAATATATCCCGTGCAATCCATCACATGGAAAATGTCGTTGTGTGGTAGTCCCACCAAGCAACTGCGTTTGTGTTTACCAACTAAATGGATTATGTGAATAAATTCTCATACTAAACAAGCTCCGGAATGTGCATGTTAGTATATGAAGAACTAGAATACATATTATACAACTCAACTAATTTTGTAACAACATCGTCATGGTCGACGTGAAATTCAATCTTAGCGGTTGAATTTATGGCAGGCATCATTTGGAAAGTGCCTTGCAATTTATAAAAAGGGTTGAAGATACTTGCCAATAGGAAAAGAATTAGGAGGCTGCGAAAAGTAGAGTTGAACTTTGCTTGAATCTGTGCCATGAAAGGGTTGTGGACTTTCAGAGAAAATGCATTTGTAACCTCTTGGAGTTGTTCAAGAACAAAATTAGACGATAGAAAATGTGTTTAAAGCATGCGAAAAATAGGTACTAGGCAATTTAACATATTGGAAAACATATCGCATGTAATCCATGATTCCATTGAGAGAATGTTTTCACTATTCCGGGATTCGAGAAAGGCCACAATGTGGCCTGGTAGCATATTGTAGACTCCAAACTGTGAGCCTATCTGTATGTGAGGGTAGGTCTATACAAAACTGTTAGTACAAAAAATCGTGTAATATTGGTATTCCTAATTTTTATCTAAGTGTCAAAATTAACTTAGATAAAAATTTTGTAACATATTTTGCATTACTCACTTTGACGTGTGATATTTTTAGCATGTAAATTTATTATTTTCTTGGACGACAAGTAGGTGTCTTGGCATGTGTATGCTAGCTTGGGATATGGGAAATTCGAACTCAATCTAAGTTTCCTAGTTTGTGTAGTCTTCTACTTATCATGTTTAACTAGGTTAACTTCTATGCATGTCAAGTTTTAATTGTATAAGGAAAGTCTTGTGTTCATGGTAAACTAGTGTTCTAACTTTCCTTATCTTTGTATCCTACATGTATATGGTAACTTTAATTTTTGACTTGTACAAGAATTCAAAGTGCACACTATATATATGCGTTTCTCTTGTAGGTTGGGAACAACGAGTCGAGTAGTGGTGGATTTAGAATTTATTAGGTTGGGGGGGCTTTAAAATTTTTTTTACCTATAGTAAGTTTTGCCCATACAAGATAAACAAATAAGACAATAGCGAGAATTTAGCAAACTTTATATCAATGTATAAATCTAGTCCCTAATTACGAATAAAGGCAAAGAACAAGACATAATATCAAAAATGTGAAATATGAAAATCTTACATATATTACTTTAGTCGAATTCTACGATTCTCCAAAAGATCAAATTTGTCAATAAGTAGGTCTATATCAAGAGCATGAGCAATCTCCCTCTCAATGTATCTCACCCACAATGTAGATAACCATGGCATTTGCCAGAAAGTCATTCTCCAAAATCAAATCATGAAAATATACTCTTTCCATAGAAAATTAAGCATAAAGTCCTAATTCATAAACTCATCATGTAGATGAAAAAGTATAAAATTCATATTTCAAGTTAATTATCTAAACAGTTAAACTCAAATCATTATATAGAAAATAGAATCATAAATTCCAAAAAAAAAAAAACTCACAATATTGACGTGTGCAAAATTGAATATGCATGAAGAAGAAGCGTAAAAAATCAAGTCTTTAATCTTGAAAACTAAGGATGTCGTCTATACTTGAATTCTTGTTAAGCAATCGTCGCGTAGAACACGTGAGAAGTTGAAGAGTCATCTTTCTATCGTGTGTCGTTGTTGAACCCAATTTGATTTTAGAGACAATGGCTAATGGGTTGGGTTTTGAATTTGGACTTAAGTTTATTGTTGGGTTTGATTGGTTTTAAGAATGTTAAATGGGTGGGCTTAAATTTAACTACAATAATATTTTCTTGGGCATAAATTTACTTGTTTTTTCCCAAAAAAAAAAAATTAGGTGCCCACCAAGCTCATGGGCTGGATCGACCCTTGGAGTCGAGCCATTCTTTTCAATCATTATTCTTAGAACTCGGTGCAAACAGGAGAGCAAACACATGGCCTTGCGAGTTTCACACTTGCACCGGACTTTCACGATTCTATTGTTGTGTTTGTCTTGGCTACCCTTCATAGTGCATTGGTAGGCGACCGACATATGTGCTAGGGACTTTTCCACATCAGGTTGAAGTGGTTTAGGAGTTCAAGTATCCTAATATGAGTTCAGGAGATCTTTAGGAGCTTGATGTACATTCTAGGAGGAGCGCAATAGAGAAAGAAGAGGAGCAACGGGAGTTGTCAACATGTCAAAAGGCATAAAAAGGGAGTTCTTTTATAAGTTTACCTTTTGAGTGTTAAGTATATATTGTGATATCACTTGTTTATCTTTCTTTGTACTAAACTTTTCCAAGTGTTAGTGGATCGGTGGTCTCATGGCAAGGGTGTCCATGGTTTTTCTCTTTTTGGGTTTCTGTATCAACACTTATGGTGTTATTTATATTCAACATACATCCTCAAGCTAGACATATCTAGTTCACATTGTATTAAACACCAGCAAAACAGTTCAAGTAGCTAGGTAGGATATATCTTGATTAGAGTCTAGATAATCATATGGTCATTGGGAGTTGAGACACTCAGAAAAATTCCCACCTAGCGGAGATCAATAGGGATTGTCATTGGGAGTCCAAGGAAAATGACTCATTCAAAATAAAAAAAAAAGGATTAGACTTACCAGACTAGGATGCATCCAGGGAAGACTCATCACTAGAATGTTCAAATGAGGACATATCACATCTTGATGATCCAAAGGACTACAAATGTATAGAAACAAGAATTGCACGAGGTTCTTTCGTTCTTCATAACTACCGCTTTCATAATCATAAAACTGCTAAACAATTTAAAAAGTATGTGATCTATAGAAAATTTCAATATGAAAGGCGGATTATGTTTTCTGATTTTGAGGAATATGGTCTAGAAGACTGGTAAGGCTAATAAACACTGGTTAGAGAATTTTTGGCTAACATTCCTGAAAACCTTGGTCATTCAAGGTGTTCATTTACATCTAAGATCTATGTGAGGGGAAAGATGGTAAGAGTCACACCAGATAGTCTAAGAAGCTGGATAGGGGCTAGGCAGTTCCCAACAATGAGATAGCCCAAGAACTGATAAGAGCACATTGGCCAACTAGGAGATCAGAATTTAGGGTAGCACAGATGTCATTGAAATATAAGTTGCTAAATAAATTTGTGAGGACTAATCTGGAATCACACACTCACAAGACAAAAATGAATAGAATGAGAGCACTTCTTTTGTATCAGCTGGCAATAAAGAAAGCTTTTGATTAGGGAAAGCATGTATTTGATGTAATTAAAAGTTGTATTTTTGGCAGTGAACCTAGACATTCCAAAACCTTCAAACTTCCTTTTCCATGGATAATTTCTAAATATTTGAAGGATCAGGGAGTTGAGGAGATACATCAGGGGATTTGTGGTCACAACTAATTGCTTTGCTAAGAACGGATCATTGTGCTAAGATGTTCAAACCTGAGATCAGTCCTTTGCTTCTGTTGTTCAACTGAGCAAGACATAGGGAAATTGATGTAGGATGTATCCATATTAGAAGCTGAACTTTCAAGATTCAAGAAACAATTCACTGACTTCCAGCATTCACATATTGATTTTACAAATGCTTTTAATCCTTTGGGCAGTTTGATGGTTCATTATTTGCTATTGAATGGACAAACTTTTACCTATAAAGATGACGACATTGTAGTCTTTCTAAAGGCATATCTCAAGGCAATAGACCATCAAGTAGGAGCAAGTTAGAAGCAGGATAAAGCAGATCTAGTAGCAGCAGACCCCAAGTTAGATACGTCTAAAACAACTGCCGCAAAAAAGAAAAAGAAAAGAGCAGCTAAAGAAGATGTTGAACACTAGGAGAAGAAGAAGAAAAAGAAAGCCAAGACATCTAAGAAAGCATAATGAACTGACGGCAAGAAAAAAAACGAAGGAAGGAAGCACTGAGAGATTCTCAAAACATATCATGTTTTGAAACACTTATTTACATTTTAGTTTTTATGTTTTCCAGTTTTTAATTTCTGTTTTAATGTTTTTACATTTTAGTTTTTATGTTTTCCAGTTTTTAATTTCTGTTTTAATGTTTTGTGCTGGATTACATGTTTTAAACTCTCTTAATGGTTATGCTACTAACTCTATTGCAGGGAGAAATGTTTGAATTTCATGGTTGTTCCTTTACTTTTTAAGGAGAGAATGTATTTGTCTTTTCTGTAGTGTATATTTGGCTTTTCTCCTTTGTCAAAAGGGGAGAAGAATAGTAGTTGATCAGGATATATCTAGCATTGATATATTACACTTTCATGTTTTTACATGTTATGAGTTTCTTTGCTATATTTGCTCTGATATTTCTGAAGATGAGTTTTCTAAAGATGAGTTTTTTACATATTTTGCAAGACTTACTTTAACGTGTGATATTTTTAGCATGCAAATTTATTATTTTCTTGGATGACAAGTAGGTGTTTTGGCGTGTGTATGCTTGCTTAGGATCCAAGAAATTTGAACTCATGCAATATCTAAGTTTCCTAGTTTGAGTAGTCTTCTACTTACTATGTTAGGTTAACTTCTATGCATGTCAAGTTCTATTCTAACTTTCCTTATCTTTGTATCCTACATTTATATGGTAACTTTAATTCTTGACGAGTACAAGAATTCAAAGTGCACACTATATATGCGTTTCTCTTGTAGGTTGAGAACAATGAGTCGAGGCATTCTTTTCAAGCATTATTCTTAGAACTCAGCGCAAACACGAGCGCAAAAACACGGCCTGGTGAGTTTCATACTTGCACCGGACTTTCACGCTTCTATTGTTGTGTTTGTCTTGGCTATCCTTCATAGTGTGTTAGTAGGCGATTGACATATGTGCGAGGGATTTTTCCACACGCGGTTGAAGTGGTTTAGGAGTTCAAGTGTCCCAAGATGAGCTCAGGAGATCTCTCGGAGCTTGATGAATGTCTAGGAGGAGCACAATAGAGAAAGAAGAGGAGTAATGGGAGTTGTCAACATGTCAAAAGGCATAAAGAAGGAGTTCTTTTGTAAGTTTACCTTTTGAATGTTAAGTGTATATTGCGATATCACTTTTTTATCTTTCTCTATACTGAAGTTTCCCAAGTGTTAGTGGATTGGTAGTCCCATGGCAAGAGTGCCCATGATTTTTCCCTTTTTGGGTTTCCGCGTCAACAATTCTGGTGTTATTTAGATTTCACATACATACTCAAGCTAGACATATCTAGGTCGCGTTCTATTAAACACCAGAAAAAATGTTTAAGTTGCTAGGCAGGATACATCCTGATTAGAGTCTAGATGATCACATATTTACAAAAACCACTCCGATTGTAAAAAACCCCTGAGATTTGTGGATACCTTGCCAAAACTTATACATGGGTTAAGCAGTTGCATTGCAGATTCATTATCTGATGCATCATTTGAAATGCACAATAAGCTTGCATGGGTGTCCCAATCAAATTGTGTGGAATTACCTCTGCAACTTTTACACCAGTTTGGATGTCAGTTTGAGTGAAACAATTAGTAACACATAAAACTCTATTAGCAATTTCATATTCATGCAAGAAACATGCTATTAACTGTGCAATGTCGTGGGGGGCTCATCAGTAGCAATGCATTTGAATGCAATGAGAACTTTTTCTAGCGTAGTATTGGAGCCTACATGCAACACTGTGATATATAAATATTCACCGTAGCTAAATACCCAATTCACCGCAAAAGAGACAACAAAACTACCTGCATAGTTTTCAAAAGTTTGTTTTACTATTTCCTTTCATTGAGTGGACTCATCAATAAAACATGGTCCCTCACTGTAGGTTGTCTCTCTGGTAGTAAGATTTCTTGAAGTCGTGCCAAAAAGACCACCACCTTCACGACCATAATTCCTGAAAGAGCTAGATGAAGCATTCATGATTCTTAATAGTTTTTTTTTTTTTGCAGTATTTGTAGATACTAGAATAGAAAGTATATATTTTTTTGCTTACAAATCTTCAAATTTAGTTAAACCACAAAACTAATAGCAATAGTAGAGAAGATAAATTAAATTGTGTACGAGGTAAGAATATTAGAAGCGTTTGTAGATGCGGTATGAAGAAATTACACTGTAAAGGCAACATTCAAAGAAGTAGCTCAACTGAATGGATTCAAAATTTGAATCTATTTTGAATCCATTCAAAGTGGCCTAGTCATTTGATAAATGCAATTTTGCACATATCTTGAGTTATTAAAACTAGACTTTGACCATTTGTTTTGTCAAGTTTCCACTTAATTTGTACATGTTTATGCTTCTTTTTAGATTTGAACCATTTTAAGCGATTGGTGGAGAAAAGAAAGAAAAGGGGCTTGACTTTCATTTTTTTAAGAAACTAAAGAAAGCACTTCTCATGAAGCTTGAAACTTGGAGGATTAATTTGAACAAGCTTGGAAAGTTGAAGATTTATGATTCAATTTTTGGATGAAAAGTCAAAGTAAAAGACTAGAAACTTGGAGTGCAAGTTCATGAGGGGGCTTGTATTCAAAAAGGATTGAAATCAATATATAAAAGGAGAAAAGAATAATTCACTTCAAGAAGGAAGAAGTCAAGGGCCGTCGTGAGGAGAATTATTGTGAATTCATCGTCTCTTCGGTGATGAATTCCGGTTTATATATTTGTTCACTTTTTGAAATTATTATGTGAAGCTAGTAGATTGTGCCAGGGTTAACGATGAAACCATATTTTTCTGATTAATTTGAAGTGCTCATTTTATATGTTCTAATTTTGTTTTTCAGATTGATTGTTCATTATTCTCTTATTCCATTTTAATGTTTGATCACCATTAATTTGAGTTTTGTGGTTCATGTTGTTTTTGAGGGATTCATCATAAATATAGCAAACAGTAATAAACGACATAGGGTTCTATAACATATATACTATTATGCTCTATGAAATCATTAGAAAATAATCATAG
Organism: Nyctanthes arbor-tristis; assembly: GCA_963692815.1. Taxonomy (NCBI): domain Eukaryota; kingdom Viridiplantae; phylum Streptophyta; class Magnoliopsida; order Lamiales; family Oleaceae; genus Nyctanthes; species Nyctanthes arbor-tristis. The sequence goes on along the minus strand of CAVNYN010206130.1, from coordinate 61,691 downwards.
TGGATTAATGCATACCATATGTCCGAAGGTTTATTAGAGATAATTAGTCTTACATATAGGTATAAATTTGGATGACTATCAAGAGAAGCTTCTAAATAATAATGGATTATTGATTTCCAACCCCAAGTACCTAGATTTAATCATGAGCGCAGTGGTGGGTTCGAGAATTCTAGTATTGTTGTGATTTTATTATTTTTAGGATTCGTAAATAATACTAGCTCTTTATTTTCTTGGATTGTTTTTAGTTTTCTCAAAATTATTTCTAAAATCTTATTGTGTGTTTTCTTTTATTTAAAACCAAGATCAACTAGGGTGAGTTTAGTAGATTCAGTCCTTGTGGGTTCGACACTCTATATTCATCACTGTATTACTTCTTAAAAATCCGTTCACTTGCGGGATAAAATTGACAACAAGTTTTCGGCGCCATTGTGGGGGACTAAATACTCTACCTTTTTTTTTAGTTGATTTGAGCTGAATTTTTATTTTTTTCTTATATTTTTAAGTTGATCCACTTCTTTATCTTTATTTTATCATTGTCAAGAAATGAAGAAAAAGTAGGAGATCAATAAAATGACATGGTATCAATGATTTGGAGACATCGATGAGGAAGATAAGCCTCTAGCTAAATTCCTCAATGAGCAAGGGGCTAAAATGTGTAAATGTTTAGAACTTGCAAGAGTCAATGAGTACCGCATGCCCATGTCATTAGCAATGCCTGTTGTAGCGGAATGGCTATATCCAACTTGGAAAGTATATTTAGTTTATCAATAGTTCAACTACCCAGATCAATGGGAACCACCGCTGGAAGAACTTAACAGATTCTGAGAACTGATATTTAAGTACCTCAAGTTTACTGAAAGTGAGGAAAAAAGTGGGCTCAAGAAACTCACGAAATAATTGAATTAGTCCGTGCTACGGTGGAAGAGTTAGAAAGAAGTAATGAATTACCTATGGAAAAAGATCAAGATGAGTGGGAGAAAGAGATTTCAATTGATCAAAATGAGGATGAGATGAATGACTCAATTGAATTCATCAACGAGTCCCCTTATAAATTTGATGGTTCAATTTGATTTTTTATTGGATCTAATGAGCTAGCTCAAAGTTACATACTCGAATTATATATTCGAGTCGGATGGTCAAAGAAAGTCTTATGACTTTGAGGAGGGCAATATTAAAACTTGGAGCTTAATCATGAAGACAATCAAAGGCAACGTTGGCATGTTTGGTAAGTTGTCAAAAACTTCATTTAAAGTTCCTGGAAGTGGATGCTTATACAGTCAAGCTAATGACTATAAGTGCTTAATAGGAGGCAACACATTCTCTATCCCTTTTCTTTTCTTTAATTTAGTTTTTACATTGCATCTAGGTTTTTGGATTGTATTTTTAGGCACGTTTATTTTTAGTTTTACGTTGATTAATTTTTATCTTATCATTCATAATTCCTGGTACAAATTTTGTTAGTTTTGTAATAGGACCACATTATTTCCATTGTATTCATGCATGGGTTGTTTTTATCAAATTGAAAAAAAATAAAGAATGGACCGAACCGCGGCCTACCATTGGTCTCCCAGGCTATAGACCTTTGTTTGACCTGAAATTTGTGGAAAGCTAGACCGACATGTGTACTCTATTGTACTTTATTGCGTCAAATAAGCTCGTATTGACTTAGAATTTTTGTAGAGAGATAGGCCTATATGTGAGCTTTAGTTTGCCAAAACATCACTTGAGAAAACAAGTATTCCTCATGTTTTCTTTGGTCAAAAATGCTTGGTTGGTTTGTGTTCAAAATTTCATTTTTTTTTGCATCTTTTATAAAAGTTGGACGTGTGTATTGAATTTTATTCACATCTCGAGCATGATTCACATACTTTAGTCCTCTTTACTTATAATAAGACATGTTTGAGCTCAAGTGGTGATTTAATTAGTTTACGGTTTTAATTAAAAATTGAGTATATGTTGGGAGTGCACACCGCGTTATACTCAACTTTGTATTATCATTGATTTTACCTATTATACTTAAATGTGTTCCTTATCAATATAGGTACAACACCAATTGAGAAGAAATTCACACACTAGAAGTTCAAGGGTTCCAAGGCATGCAAAGGAAAAGTGCAACGAGTCCTATCTTCTTTTCTAGAATTCTTCATATCTCTACATTATGCTTTCTTACTTAGTATTGTAAAATACATTGTGGACAGTTTATACTTTGAGTGTGGGGTTAGGATGCTCTAAATTTTAGTTGCTTAACTTTGCTAAGAATCGGTTTATATGTGTAAATTTTATACCTTTAAAAAAAATTCTTAAAAATACAAAAAAAAAAGAGAATTTTTTTTATGTGTGATTTTTTTGCTGGCTGGTAGTAATAAAACTCATAATGTAAAAGTACGGAGATCTCATCAACACTTGAGTCCTTCAATAGCAACATTAGTAAAGAATGGGCCAACATATTTCATGAAAGTAGTATCGCATTAGAGGCTAATATAATGAAAAGTTCTATGAAGACTTTTAAGTCCATTAAAACAATAACAGTGAAAGAAGATATTTTAAAAAAAAAACTCAAGATTTAAATTCAATAGAAGTTGATCTAGAATAAGGCTCTGGATCATTCAAGGATAGTTGAGTGTGCATATTGATTAGGAGCATATGCGTGTTCAAGAGGGAAAACTTAGAGAGAGAAAGAGAGGAAAAAGCTGTAAAAGGGAAGCCCCAAAATTGTTATGCTAAGAGAGGAGTGGAATATATGATCTTGGACCAGCCTTTTATAGGATTAAATAGCGACCTCAAGGCAACCTTGATCATTAGATACTAAATGGCATAAATTATTGACGTGGCACACTTTAATCAATTAACTACATACTCAATCTTTAATCAAAGTCTTCAACTTACTCAAAGAGATGACTAGTGAATCCATGATCAAAAGTCAAGGAAATGCCCCCCCTCACCCCAAAAAAAAAAACAAAAAAAAGGCTTATCTAATGGATGATCTTTTTCCAAGTCTCACCTTCTTCAGTTTATCTGTAAATTTGTTTGAAAAGAATATGATACAAGGTAAGAATTGGTGGTCGCTAGTTGGTAATTGTGCTAACTAGTGGGCATTTGTGCCCACCTGTGCCCACTAGTGTGTACAAATGTACACTAGGGAAAACTAGTTCTCACTAGTGTCCATTTAGAAAACTGAATTTGCTTATATGAGAGTAGTGTCAGATGATTATTTTCAACCTCATTATGCGATTTCCAAGATGGGTATATATAGAGAGATTTTGTGGGGAATGGAAGACTGAAAGACTGTTAGTGAACAAATGTTGCTTAATAGGTCTTAGGTTTAGCTGTTAAGTGACTTTACCGAGAGTCACTATCTTGTCTGTGAAAAGATACCATATCATTCCCTTTTTCATCAACATTATTTAGTTACTTATTCATTTATTTCTTTATCATTTAATGATTTTCTTATCACTTTTGAAGGAGTTTTATGGCCATGAAATTCTTGGTGTGTTACACATACTTACATATTTTCATCCCCCATGTACATATTTTCATCATGCCCAAGACTTTTATAAGTAGCTAAGAATATTATCTTTGATTGGATGACATATGCTAGTTTTATGTTTAATATTATTGTTAACTTGAAATCAACCACTATATAATACAATAAATAGGATGGAATATGGAATATGGGTAATATATAGGAAGTGATGCAAAAAAAGTGCTTACAAAGGTGGAATTCAATTGTTTTATATAGATTCCACTTTTTATAGATTAGATTAGATAAAGATGGCTTATTACTTAATATAGTATCATTTACTATCGATTGCAAAAAGGCTTTTTCCTTTTTAACGATGCAAAAAAAAGGCAATATTGATTTCTTTTTTAAAGGCAATATTATTTCCACTACTCTAGAAAAGGTTTTACTCTCACCTTTTGTAATCAAACATCTTTTCGTCAAAACCCTCATGGTTGATTTCCTTCGCAAAAAGTCGTACCATATATTATTTCTATCAATTTTATTGAAAAAATGATACATTATCGTATTTGTAACTATCTAAGAGGCAACACGTAGACCAAGGAGGACAATTCAAGTGGCAAGAGCATTTTACCCAGATTGAGATCTTGGGTTCGAGCATATGTCCCTCTCAATACCCTAATTGTATTGTATCAAAAAAGAGGTGGCATCTGTTTAAAAAAAAAGTGGCATGAAGTTTTGAGAGAGCAAAAAAAAGGTGGCACATGAACAACATCGAATTGAGTGATCTTACAAATTAATCTTAAAATTGAACCATAATCAATGATGGTGGTGAATTGTGTAAAACAATTATGCACATAATTTGTGTACAAGATTTTCCACTTAAGAAAAACTCAGCGTGTAAAATGAGCTAGGCAGCCCATGGCTCGGCCACTAAAAGCCAGAGCTCAAATGACGTCCAGCCCATTTTTTGACGAGCCAAGCTCAGGCTAAACCTAAAAAATGTCACAAGGTCTGACTGGAGCTAGCCAGCGGGCTCACAAAGACCCTTGGGGGCTAGCTCTTAAAAATAGGCGAAATTACCCTTATTTTTTACTGACAAATCACGTGTCGTATATTAGATTTCATAACACTTTACATACCATTTACCAAATATAAATAAATTTTATTTTTTCAATTTCAGTTTTATAAACTGGGGAAACATGTTTCTATCATTAACTTTCAGTAAATAAGTTTTGTTGACATCAAAAATCGCCATTTATGCCAACAAGCAAAGTAGAGTGAAAAAGATGGATAATACTAACAATGGCAATGCATTTTTGAAGTGGTTTTTAGGGTGGATCAAACCTACAAGAGGAAGCATCATCATCTCCACTGTGTAGTATCTTTCCCATCTATCTCCTATGTATTTTGTGTATCAAGATGGAGGTCTTTGAGAAGGTCAAAATGGAGAGCCAAAGGAGGTGCCCTTCTCTGTCACTTGAGGCTTCTTTGCCACTTGAGAGAGAGAGCCGCCAGAGAGAGAAAGAGTTGATGGAGAGACAAAGGGACCACAAACAGAGAGAGGATTCCCAAGAAAAATTGTCTCCCCCTTTTCTGTGAATGCGAATGGATTTTTATAGTCAAAAAGGTAGATCGCAAAGTGGGTAAGTAAGCCCAATGAAAAGATAAGAGAAACATCAAAGTCAAATTAACTTGCTTTTTATGTAAGGGTCGAGCAGGGAAATTACCTTTCGACCCCTGTTGTTTCGTATTTAATTGTTATCTGAGCAATATATTTGGTAAGGGTAGATATTGCTCTTTATGATTATTTTGAGCTTGTTTAGGCCCTCAATCTGACATATACTTTGACTGGTTGCTTCGTTGATATTTGACTCAATTATTCTTGGCTTTGACCTTTATTCTGGGGTACAACAAATGCCCCCTAGGTCAGGAGTTGAGGGTACCGCGAGTTTAGACCTTGTATTTCAAAAGATGCCGGTGAACTAGACTGCGCAACGAGAAACTGTCTTCATCCAGACCTATATATTGACCGGCCTTGCTGAGAATGTGAGATTTGAATATCTTTGAGGTAACAAACTTGCCTGTTAAGTTCACCAAGCTCGATAAAGGTTAGACCAGCTTAGCAGACCTTCCATTAGGTGCCATCACCTTAAGGTCTCCTAGACAGCAATGAGTTGACTTGAGTATCAGGTCGTGCAATCTGCAGAGGCAGGACTTAAGCTTTAGGTTATCCAATCTTTAGAAAGATGCGATAACCTCAGAAGTCGTCAAAGCCTCCAAATTTGTACACTAATGATAGACATTCAGATCTATAGAGAGATGGTGCGACCTTTAAGTCCTAGGCCTGTAGCTTAGTGACCTAGTATTCAGGTCTACCCTTTGATGTCAACCTTTTTATGTTACTTAACCTGCAACAATATGACTTGGCCTTCAAGACCAGGTCCTTAGGTTATCGTGTCAGATAGCTATTGGTTAGCCCGATGTGATCCTAAGCTTGCCAAATTAGATGGCTATAGATCAGTGGAAAATAATCATCAGCTTGCTGGCTCAGGTGGCCGAAGACCAATGGAAAGCGATCGTCAGCTCACCAGATCACACGGCTGGAGATCAGCATAACTTGATCATCAACTCGCCAGATCAGATGGTGGGAAATCAGCATAACTTAATCGTCAGCTCACCACTTGGGCGGTTGGAGATCAGTGTAACTTGATTGTCAGCTTGCCACTGGGGCGGTTGGAGATCAGTGTAACTTGATCATTAGTGCACCAGCTTGGGTGGCTAGAGATTAGTATAACTTGATCGTCAGCTCGACAGCTTGGACGGACAGAGATCAATGTAACTTGATCGTCAGCTCACCAGCTTGGATTGCTGGAGATCAATGTAACTTGATCGTCAGCTCGCCAGCTGGGGCGGCTGGAGATCAGTGTAACTTGATCAACAGCTCGCCAGCTTGGGCGGCCAGAGATCAGTGTAACTTGATCATCAACTTGCAGCTGGGGTGGCTGGAGAGATCGGAAGTTGATCGTCAGCTCGCCAACTCGGGCGGTCAGAGATCAGGTAACTTGATATCAGCTTGCCAGCTTGGGTGGCCGGAGATCATTGTAACTTGATCCCAAGGTGGCCAGCTTGGGTGGCTGGAGATCAGTGTAACTTGGTCGTCAGCTCACCGTTGGAGTGGCTGGAGATCAATGTGACTTGATCGTTAGCTCACCGCTGGGGCCGTTGGAGATCAGTGTAACTCGATTGTTAGCTCACCAGCTTGGGCAGCTGGAGATCAGTCTAACTTGATCGTCAGCTTGCCACTAGGTTGGGTAAAGGTCGGTGTAACTTGATCGTTAGCTAGCTAGCTTGGGCAACCAGAGATCAGTGTTGAATATTCCTGAAGCTCATCGTGCTAGATGGCTATAGGTAAACATGAAAATAATCTCTTGACCATCATATAAAAAGATAGGGTACACTTTAAGGAATCTCATCTCCAATGTTTATCCCTGAGAGTGTTTCTCTGCCTCTTTCCTCTATGGGGCTCAGAAGTTTGGCTTGCAAAGATTCAGCTGGGGTATTGGCCCGCTTAGAGTGCCAGCTCGTGTGTGCCATTTGATTGCTTGGAGGGCATAGTCTTGCTTAGAACATCAGCTGGAGCGCTGGCTCGCTTGGAGTGCCAACTTGCATGTGTTGTCTACTCACTTGGAGCGCGTGCACTCGCTTAGAATGTTGGATGGAGCACTGGCCCCCTTGGAGCGCCGGCTCGCGTGTACCGTTTGTTCACTTGGAGCTTGTAAGCTCACCTGGAGCGTTGGCTCACTTGGAGCGCTGACTCAATTGTTCCGTTTACTCACTTTGAACATATAAGTTCGCCTTGAGTGTTGGCTAGAGCGTTGGGGATGTTTAGTGGGTAGGACCTCGAGAGCTAACCCTTAGCCTTTACACAGTCCCCTGTGAAACCCTGAAGCCTGGTTTCATATGGCCTTAAATTTTTCGAGTCTATCTTCATATGTCGAAAGGCCTTCCGGTAGATAATGTTTACAGTGCTGCCATTATCCACCAAGGTTTTTTTGAATTTTGACTCCCGAAACTGGTATAGTACCGACCAAAATGTCCGTGTAGGGGTGTAACGCGCCGTAGGCATCTTTATTGTAGAAGGAGAAAGAGCTGGTTCGAGTGACAGGGGGTCGTGCTGTGAGCAAGTGATAGCAATTTTGGGCTTTTCTCATAAGACCTCGCCTCTGTCTCTTGAACCCTCCATGTCGTGATTTCCGCCGATAAATACGCGGATCTTGACCGAAGGTCGGTTCTGTGGGACTCACGCTTTGAGGTCTGCACAGGGACGAGCTTGTCTGTCCGCCCTTGGTGATTTGCTATGCGTTCACTCAGGTACCCTATTTGATTAGCTTCTTGATCTCCTACTTTAGGCGCCTGCATTCATCCTATCCGGTTTCAAGGAAAAATAGTTGCTTGCTTATGGGAAATAATTAATGCCCACTGGTACCAAATATTCTATTCTCCTTATCCTTCATATAATATCATGCGAGCTAATAATTTCACAGTTGGACTTTCTCTTGTAATTGGGTCAGTGCCTTGTCGCTTCCATTGTTCAGTTTTAGCCAAAGAGATCGGAAGAGCGTTACTTCCTAGGACAAATGAAAAGCTCGGTCCAATGGCACTGGTGGGGTCCACCATTTTTCTTATTTAGTACCCAGAAGACCTTTTGCCAATGGTTAATCCCATGTTTGAGAAGCTGATTGAAGGTTAATTCCATATTCAAACGTTAGAGGACATGCTAAACGCTTGTGTTCTGCAATTCAAAGGAAACTGGGATACTTATTTATCTTTGATGGAGTTTGCATATAATAACACTTATCATTCTAGTATTGAGATGGCTCTATATGAAGCATTGTATGGTAGGAAGTGTAGAACACCAGTATGTTGGGATGAAGTGGGAGAATGGAAGTTACTAGGCCCAGAATATGTTCATATTACTACAGAGAAAGTGAAGCTGATTAAGGAAAAGTTAAAGGCAGCTCAAGATGGACAGAAAAGTTATGCAGATAAATGGAGAAGAGATCTTGAATTCCAGATTGGAGATAAAGTTTTCCTACGCTTATCACCATAGAAGGGCGTTCCAAGATTTTGGAAAAGAGGTAAATTGAGCCCGAGGTATATTGGACCATATGCAATAATCGAGTGAGTGGGTCCAGTTGCCTATCGGTTAGATTTACCTTCAGAGTTAGCCCACATTCACGACGTTTTCCATGTCTCCATGCTTCGCAAGTATATTTCTGACGCTTCCCATGTATTAAGATCACAACCGATTGGGCTGAAAGAAGATTTATCTTATGAAGAGCAACCAGTTGAAATATTAGATAGAAAGGAGCAAATATTACACAACAAGACGATCCCCTTAGTAAAAGTCCTTTGGAGATACCGCGCCACTGAGGAAGCAACATGGGAAACTGAAGAGCAAATGTGATCCCGAGATCCTCATCTATTTAGATCATAGTTAATTGAATTTTGAGGACGAAATTCTTTGAAAGGGGGTGAGTATTGCAACATTCCAATTTTTATACTTCCACTTCACGTAATAGATTGAAAACATGAGGGCCAAATTAAATAGAAACATAAGATTAAGGGTTAAATTGGAAAAAAAATTGGCATGAAAATCAAGTTGGCTCTAGAGAATTCTTGTAAGCTTGGGCCATTTGGTATAATATTATATATATATATAGCATACAAAACAAACAAAAGACAAAAGAAAAAAAAAAGAAGAAAGAAAGAGGGCCGAAGCTTTCTGCCAAGCTTTTGAAAAAAAAAAAATCTGAAATTTGAAGAATCTTAGGAGGAAGAAGAAGGGCAATCCAAGGAGCAAACTAGTAAGTGTTCTTAGTTCTTAGGCTTTGAATTTATATAAGCTTAAAAATATAGGGTTATTGAAATTTTTATGAACATATAATACTAGCTTATAATTTTATTTAATACATGTTCTAAAGGCATCAAATAGCTATTTGATTATGAAACTTGAGGTTGTTGGTGTTATTATAGGAATTTATAGTAGCTATTATAAAGATGAAATTTGATATAGATGAAAGCTTATATGGAGTAAGTAAATTGAAATTTTTATATAAGTTAGTGTTATGGTTTAGAGAGTGACATTATAGTAATGGACAAATTTGGAGATCGGAAGAGCACACGAAGGTAATGAATGGTTTAATATTTAAAAGCAAGTGTAAAAAATCTTATTTAAGGATAAGGATTAATGTTTAAAGATGAAGAGTTAGTGTTGTTATTTTAGTAGATAATTGAGATTTTAATGTGTGATATTATTATAATTTCTAAGACGTAATAAAGCCTAGAATAATTGTCATATGTCTAATGGAAGAATGAAGAAATCTGGGGAATTTAATGAAATAGGGACTTTGCACTTTAAAGGAAATTTCATATTTATGAACTTTAGTTACATAGTGAATTTTTACTAGTATATTAAGTTTCAAAGAACATAAATAAAAATGAGAGAAGAAGTGTAAAGAAATTAAGTTATTTTTGATGGATGAAATAGGATAATGGATTATTGATTTTATTATCAATTTATGTTACAAGAGACACAGAAGAGGTTGGAAAAGCTTACCAACCAAACCAAATCACATATATAGCCAGTGAGTGGAAACTTTCTCAAATCTCTTGTAAATGATGTTTGTTATGCTTGATTTTATATGATATGAAATTGACAACAAAAATGATTTTATGGATTTCTTTGAAATTTTCTTTCATTCGATAAATTTATGAAATTGTGAATGCAATGTTTAAGGATTTTCAAGGATATGAATTAATTGAATTTCAATTGATAAATGATTTAAAAGTTCCCCAAGTTGTATCCTATGTCATGAAAATGCCTCTTACGGGCAAAGGGGCCTCTGGCTCAAGCTGACCAAATGAATGCCGCCCAGGCGAATGGCCCTATGTGCTAGCTATGGCTCAAGCTAGTTGTTGTGCCGCCTAGGGCGAAGGGGTCATAAGATACCCATGGCCCAAGCTGGTATCTACGCGCGTATGACTTGATGTCATGATTATGACATGTTGGATACACTTTGGGGGAAATTCTATGATGGTATTGAAAAGAAAAGATTTTCATGATGTTCTAGCATTGCAATGACTTTATAAATGTTGATCCAAGATGAATTTCTTACGATTTGCTTGGATGAATATAAAAGTGACAAATATGTTCTGCTTAAAAGTATGTCAGTTTTTCTTTCGTATTCCACTCACTGGGCGTTAATGCTCACGAAAAAACTTTTTCAATGTTTCCCCTTACAGGTATTAATTGAGGTTTGAGCAACATTTGGGATCCATTTTGGAGATGAACCTTTTGATAAGATTGGCTTGATTAACTAGAAATATGACAAAGAAATATGGTTGATGTAGTTAATGATAATTTGAAATGTTTTACATCCTTGTGTACCATAAGAAGAAAAGAATAAGGCTAATATGCTTTTGAATGTATATATTTAAGTAAAATTCATTATGTTATGATATATATATATATATGTATATATATTTGACTTGGTGTGTTGTGGTGGTCGGTTGGGGTCTTGAATTGTTGTTGAAGTATGGGTTTGGTAAATTCTTGTCATACAGGGTGGTTAATTCATAAAATAGAGGAGATGCTACCAAAATTTTTAGGAAATTTTAATAAGTCAACGAGCCTTGACGGTGAATTCTAACTTCTAGATAGAATTTATCGTCGGTGCATGTCACATTTCTAGTATATTAGAGATACTAGGGGTGGGGGTGTCATTCTTGCTATTAGAAGTACAAGATTCGAAACTAATGGTGGAATGATTCTTTAAAACAGATATGGCTCCATTCTTTACTTAATGGACAAGTAAATGGCCTCATGTAGTTTTCTAATGGTTAAATGAGTTCAACGGAATGATTCACAGAGTAAGATAGTTTTGCTTGCTATTTAAAGTACAAGATGCGTAACTAACCAAGGAATAGTTCTTTAAAATAATACTACCTCGTTCTACCTGTAAAGGACAAGTAAAGAGCCTCGTGTAGTTTTCAATGGTTAGACGAGTAAATCGGAATGATATGCGGAGGGATTTTTTGCTGTTTAATGTACAAGACTCATAACAATCATAGAATGATTCGTTAAATGATACATGGCCCGATCTATCTCTAATGGACAGGTAAATAGCCCCGTGTCATTTTCTAATAGTTAATCAACAAAATCATTCATAGAGTTAGAAAGCTTTTCTCGTGATTTGAAGTACAAGATTTTCTCGCTATTAAAAGTTCAAGATACAAAAGTATCGGGGGAATGATTCCTTAAAGCACATATGGCCCCATTCTTTACTTAATGGACAAGTAAATTGCCCCGTGTAATTTTAAAATGGTTAGATGAGTTCAACGGAATGATTCACATAGTAAGATAGTTTTTCAAGCCATTTGAAGTACAAGACATGTAACTATCCACAGAATGATTCCTTAAAAGAGACAGTGCCTCATTCTATCTGTAAAGGACAAGCAAATAGCCTTGTGTAGTTTTCTAATAGTAAGATGAGTGCAACAGAATGATTCCTGGACTTAGATAGGTTTCCCGCTATTTGAAATACAAGACTCACAGATAATCAAAAAATGATTTGTTAAAAGATACATGGCTCATTCTATCTTTAATAGACAAGTAAATAGCTACGCATAGTTTTCCAATGGTAGATGAGTTCAACGAAATCATTCACAGAGTAAGACAGGTTTTCTGGCTGTTTGAAGTACAAGACGCGTATTTATCTATTGAATGATTCTTTAAAAGAGATATAGCCATCTTCTTTCCTTAATGGACAGGTGAATAGACCCGTGTAGTTTTCTAATAGTTAGATGGGTACACCAGAATGATTTGCGGCTTTAGATAGTTTTTCTAGCTATGTGAACTACAAGACGAGTAACTATCCATGTTATGATTCTTTAAAAGGGATATTGCAGCGTTCTATCTTTAAAGGACAAGTACAAAGTCTCGTGTAGTTTTCTAATGGTTCGATAAGTACAACAAATCTTAGGGGACTTAGATAGGTTTTTTCACTATTTAATGTACAAGTCTTGTAACTAATCATAAAATAATTCGTTAAAGGATATGTGGCCCGATCTATCTTTAATGGATAAGTAAATAGCCCAGCATAGTTTTCTAACAGTTAATCGAAGGAATAATTCATGGGGTTAGAAAGCTTTACTCGCTATTTGAAGTGCAAGACACTTAACAATCCATGGAATGATTCTTTAAAAGAGATGTAGCCCCGTTCTTTCCTTAATGGACAAGTAAAAAGCCCCGTGTATTTTTCTAATGGCTTGATGAGTACAATGGAATGATTCTTGGCCTTAGATAATTTTTCTAGCTTGTTGAAATACAAGCCGCGTAACTATATGCAGAATCACTTCTTAAAAGAGATATTGCCCAATTCTATCTTTAAAGGATAACTAAATAACCTAGTCTAGTTTTTTCATAGTTAGAAGAGTACCACGAAATGATTCACAGACTTAGACAGGTTTTCTCACTATTAGAAGTACAAGATTTGAAACTAACGGCTTAATGATTTGTTAAAACAGATATGGCCCGTTCTATACTTAATGGACAAGTAAATAGCCCCGCAAAGTTTTCTAATGGTTAGATGAGTTCAATGAGATCGGAAGAGCACACGATTAAGATAGGTTTTCTCGCTATTTGAAGTACAAGGCATGTAACTATCCATAGTATGATTCCTTGAAAGAGATATAGCCATATTCTTTCCTTAATGGACAAGTGAATAGACCCGTGTGGTTTTCTAATAGTTAGATAAGTACTCCGGAATGTTGTGGCTTTAGATAGTTTTTCTAGCTATTTGAAGTACAAGACGAGTAACGATCCACGTAATGATTCCTTGGAAGCGATATTGAGGTGTTCTATGTTTAAAGGATAAGTAAAGAACCTCGTGTAGTTTTCCAATGGTCGGACGACACAACGGCATGATTCACAGACTTTGATTGGTTTTTTCGCTATTTAATGTACAAGACTCGTAACTATATGGCCGGATCTATCTTTAATGGAGAAGTAAATAGCCACGCATAGTTTTCTATCAGTTAATCAATGGAACATTTTGTGGAGTTAGAAAGCTTTTCTCACTACTTGAAGTGCAAGACACGTAACAATCTATGGCATGATCTTTAAAAGAGATATAGCCCTGTTCTTTCCTTAATAGACAAGTAAATAGCCCCATAGAATTTTCTAATACTTAGATAAGTACAATGGAACGATTCTTAGCCGTTGATAGTTTTTCTAGCTAGTTGAAGAACAAACTGCGTAACTAGCCATGGAATCATTTCTTAAAAGGGACATTGCCCCGTTCTATTTTTAAAGGAAATAGCCTCTTGTAGTTTTTTCATAGTTAGATGGATACAATGAAATGATTCACGGACTTAGACAAGTTTTCCCATATTAGAAGTAAAAGATTTTGAAGCTAACAGTGGAATGATTCCTTAAAACAGATATGGCCCCATTCTTAACTTAATGGACAAGTAAATGGTACCATCTAGTTTTCTAATAGTTAGATGAGTTCAACAGAATGATTCATACAGTAAGATAGTTTTGCTAGCTATTTAAAGTACAATACATGTAACTATCCAAGGAACAGTTCCTTTAAAAAGATACTACCTCGTTCTATATGTAAAGGACAAGTAAAGAGCCTCGTGTAGTTTTTCAATAGCTAGACACAACAAAATGATTCACAGATCTGTTTAATGTACCATACTCATAACTAGTCATAAAATGATTCGTTAAACGATACATGACCCAATCTATCTTTGATAGACAAGTAAATAGCCCCGTGTAGTTTTCTAGTGGTTAATCAACGGAATAATTCATGGTTAGCCAATGGAATAATTCATGGAGTTAGAAAGCTTTTCTCGCTATTTGAAGTGCAGGACACGTAATTATCCATGGAATGATTCTTTAAAAGAGATATGGCCTTATGTAATTTTCTAATAGTTAGATGAGTGCAATGGAACGATTCTTGGGCTTGGATAGTTTTCCTAGCTATTTGAAGTACAACACGAGCAACTATCAATGGAATGATTCCTTAAAAAGATAAATTTCCAGGTTCTATATTTAGCCTTATGTAGTTTTTTAATGGTTAGCCTCATCAATGGAATCATTCTATGGATAGTTACGTGTCTTGTACTTTAAATAGCTAGAAACACTATCTAACGCCATGAATCATTCCGCTGTCTCATCTAACCATTAGAAAAATACGTGGGGCTATTTACTTGCCCATTAAGGAAAGAACTGGCCCATATCTCGTTTATTGAATCATTCAGCAGATAGTTATGGGTCTTGTACTTCATATAGTGAGAAAACCTATACAACTCCGTGAATCGTTCTATTGAAATCATCTTACCATTACAAAATTGTGTGCAGCCATTTACTTGTCCATTAATGAAAGAATGCGGCTGTATATCATTTAAGGAATCATTCCATGGATGTTTTATGAGTCCTGCACTTCAAATTATGGGAAAACCTATCTAACTCTGTGAATCATTCTGCTGTACTCATTAGCCATTTAAAACTACATGAGACTATTTACTTGTCCTTTAACGAATCATTTTATGACTAATTGCAAGTTTTGTACTTCAAATAGCGAGAAAATCTATCTAAATCCTTGAATCATTCCCTTGTACTCGTCTGACTATTAGAAAACTATGCATGGCTATTTAATTATCCTTTAAAGATAGAACACGACAATATCTCTTATTAAGGAATCATTCCATAGATTGGTATGAGTCTTGTACTTTACATAGCTGGAAAAAACTATCTAAGGCTGTGGTTGTACTCATCCAACCATTGGAAGACTACACGGGGCCTATTTACTTGTCCATCATGGAAAGAATGGGGTCATATCTCTTTTAAAAAATCATTCCCTAGATAGTTACGCATCTTGCACTTCAAATAGTAAGAAAAGCTTTCTAACTTCATGAATCATTCCATTGAATAACCATTAGACGGGCTTTGTCCGTTAAATATAGAACTCGCCATGTATATTTTAACAAATCATTTTATGATTAGTTACGAGTCTTGTGCTTTAAATAGTGAGAAAACATATCTAAGTACGCGAATCATTCTGTTGAAATCATCTTACCATTAGAACTATGCGGGGCCATTTACTTGTCGATTAAGGAAAGAATGGGGCCATATATCTTTCAAGGAATCATTCCATGGATAGTTACGAGTCGTGTACTTCAAATTGTGAGAAAACCTAACTCTGTGGATCTTTCTGTTGTACTCATCTAACCATTAGAAACCACACGAGGTTTTTTCCTTGCCCTTTAAATGTAGACCGGGCAATCTCTTTTAAAGAATCATTGCATGGATAGATACGCGTCTTTTACTTCAACTAGCTAATTCTGAGGCCAAGAGTTGTTCTATTGTACTCATCAAACCATAAGAAAACTATATGGAGTTATTTACTTTTCCATTAAGGAAAGAATGGGGCAATATCTATTTTAAGGAATTATTCCATGAATTATGCGTCTTGTAACTCAAATAGCTAGAAAAACTATCTAAGGCCAAGATTCATTCTGTTGTACACAGAGCTATATAATTATTAGAAAACTACGCGTGACTATTTACTTGTCCATTAAGGGAAGAATGGGGCTATTTCTTTTTTAAGGAATTACTCTTGATAGTTACATATCTTGTACTTCAAATAGCTTGAAAAGCTATCTACTTATTGAATCATTCTGTTGAATAACCATTAGAAAGCTACGCGGGGCTATTTGTTTGTCCACTATAGATAGAAGAGGCCATGTATCTTGGTGAAATTCTTGTACTAAATCCGTGAATCATTCCGTTGTGCTCGCCTAACCATTAGAAAACCATACGAGGCTATTCACTTACCCTTTAAAGATAGAACGGGGTAATATCTCTTTTAAAGAATCATTCTATAGATAGTTTCGCCTCTTGTACTTCAAATAGCTAATACACGGGGCTATTTGCTTGTCCTTTAAAGATAGAATGGGTCAATATCTCTTTTAAGGAATCATTCCGAGGATAGTTACACGTCTTGTACTTCAAATAGCTACAAAAACTATAGTATGATTCCAAGGCTGTGAATCATTCTGTTGCACTCATCTAACCATTAGAAAATTACACGAGGCTATTTACTTGTCCTTTAAAGGCAAAACGGGGCAATATCTATTTTAAAGAATCATTCTATGGATAGTTCTGCGTCTTGTACTACAAATAGCTAGAAAAACTATATACGGCAGCGAATCATTCCGTTGTACTCCAAAAATCATTCCGTTGAATAACTATTAGAAAACTATGCGGGGTTATTTATTTGTCCACTAAAGATAGAACGGTCCATGTATCTTAAAACTATACGAGTCTTGCACTTTAAATTGTGAGAAAGCCTACCTAAGTACGCACGTCATTCTTTTGTACTACTCTAACAATTAGAAAACTACTTGTCCTTTAAAGTAGAACGGAGCAATATCTCTTATTAGGAATCATTCCGTGGATTATTACGTGCCTTGTACTTCAAATACCTAGAAAAACTATCTAAGATAGTGAATCATTTCATTGTTCTCTTCTAATTATTAGAAAACTACACGAGACTATTTACCTATTCTTTAAAGATAGAACGGGGCAATATCTTTTTTCGGAAATCATTATGTGGATAGTTTTACGCATCTAGTACTTCAAATAGCTAGAAAAACTATCTAAGTCGTGAATCATTCCGTTGTACTTGTCTAATCTTTAGAAAACTACAAAAAGCTATTTACTTGTTCTTTAAAGATATAACTTGACAATATCTCTTTTTAGGTAATCATTCCATGGATAGTTACGCGTCTTGTATTTCAAATTGCTAGAAAAACTATCTAAGGCCATGAATCATTTCGTTGAACTTATCTAACAATTAGAAAACTATACGTGGCTATTCACTTGTCTATTGAGGAAAGAATGGGGTCATATCTCTTTTAAAGAATCATTCAATAGATAGTTAAGATTCTTTCACTTCATATAGTGAGCAAACCTATCTAACTCAGTGAATCATTCCGTTGTAATTAGCTAACCATTAGAAAACTGGACGGGCCATTTACTTGTCCTTTAGGGAAAGAGTGTGGTCATATATCTTTCAAGGAATGATTTCATGGATAGTTACGAGTCTTGTACTTCAAATTGTGAGAAAACCTATCTAACGCTGTGAATCATTCCTTTGTACTCATGTACTCATTAGAAATGACATGAGACTATTTACTTGTCCTTTAAATATAAAACGAGGCAATATCCCTTTTAAGGAATTGTTTCTTTGATAGTTACGTGTCTACTTCAACTAACTAACAAAACTATCTGGGGCCAAGAATCATTCTACCTGCAGCGACGGGAATTTTCATAAATGAAAATTATTATTTTAAAGATTTTTTAGCGTATCATTACTACCATAATCCGTTATTTTGATATTGGTCACGATAAAGGTTTTAAAGAAATTTGCGTCGCTCATCTATTTTATTTTCCGATCTGAGTTTATAATTAATTGGATTTCATTTCAAGACACGGTTTCAGTCCAATTTTTTATATTCGCGTATGACGAATTTGGGGTATTTAGGAAACTACCTAGCAAATAGATTCAAATTAGGAAAATAGGCTAAAAGATAGCCACACCCCCAGATACGATGAACTGGTTCTGTAAATGCAAGTAACTAATGGTACTTGCATTTCAATTATCGTTAATTAATAAAAAAATGATATCTGCACACCTATAGAAAAGTCAGATTTTGTGTTACTATTGAATTAAAAAGTCTCATTTTATGTCACTATTTAATTAAAAAGTTACAGATAGAAAAGTCAGATTTTAATTAAAAAGTCAAATATAGTCACATATAAAAAATTTTTATATAGAAAATTGCATTTAATTGAAAAGTAACATGTAAAAAATCACATATGGAAAATGTTATATTTAATTAAAAAGTTACACATAGAAAATCGCATATAAAAAAAAGATACATTTAATTTAAAAAAAAGTCACGTGTAGAAAAGTCACATTTCATGTCACTATTGAATTAAAAAGTCACATATAGAAAAAGTCAAATTTTGTGTCACTATTGAATAAAAAATTCACATATAGAAAATGTCACATTTTATGTCACTATTGAATTAAATTTCACATATAAAACAAGTCATATTTTATGTCACTATTTAATTAAAAAGTCACATTTTATATAACTATTGAATTAAAAAGTTACATATAAAAAGAGTCACATTTTAATTAGAAAGTCAAATATAGTCACATAAATAAAAAGTCACATATAAAATGTTTTATAAGAAAAAGTTGATTTTATTAAAAATTTATATATTTAACATTTAATTTCATATGATTGCAACCTTAAAAAAAATTGAAAAGTAACATGTGAAAAATCACATTTGGAAAATGTTATATTTAATTAAAAAGATCGCATATAAAAAAGCTACATTTAATTAAAAAGTCACACATAGAATAGTCACATCTAAGTAACGACGCATTTAATTAAAAAGTCATAAATAATGTTATATCGAATTAAAAAGACACATATGACATATGTTGAAATTAAAAATCACATTTAATTTAGAAGTGATATATAAGGATTAGAACATTTTAATCATTAATTATTATTTGAAAAATAAAAAATATTATCTCATTTCTAGTAATTTTCCTAATTTTCTCTAGCTTAATTTCCACTATAAAAATTATGCCATTGCACATATATTGAAGTATATGCTAACACAAAGAATGATTTTGGCAGGATAAAAATACGGTAATTAACTCCTTTAATTAAAATGGACTTATTTTTCAAAGAGAACTTGCATAAGTAGCGTCAAAATAAAAAAGAATTCGAAAAACATGGCCAAAAATTTTCCTTTAGAAAGAACAGTAAAAATAGGGATGAAATCCCTAGAAATCATGTGCCCAAATTGATAAACATTTTTTTATGGTAGACCTATTCGCATTTCCACTGCCACTTTTTGGGCATAAGTTCTATAAGGGGCCCTATTATTAATTTATTTATTGTTATTACTATTATTATTAAATGTCACTTTTTAATGTAGAATAATTAGAGAAAACACGGCCTATTGTTTTTAATTTTGAAAAATATGTTGAAAAATTTCGCAACCAAAATTACCAAAAAAAATACGGTGAAATGTGATGTATGGCCTTCTTGGTTGCCCAGCCCAATCTCTAATAATAATAATTACTATAATAATAATATCTTCGTGCACACTTCCATCTATTTCTTGTATCACAAAATATGTGACTTTTTTCAAATGCAATTTTTTAATTAAATGTAGATTTTAAATTTCTACATGCGTGACATTTTTCAAATTGAATTTTTAATTAAATGTTATTTTCCAAATGTCGCTTTTTAATTCAACAGTTACAAACAATGTGATTTTTATATGTGACTTTTTAGTTAAATGCGACTATTTCTAATTTATGACTTTTTAGTTCAATAGTAACACAAATGTGTATTTTATACATGACTTTTTAATCAAATGTAACTTTTTAATGTAGATTTTCAATTTTCATATGAGACTTTTTAATTCAATAGTTACACAAAATGTGATTTTTATTTATGACTTTTTAATTAAATGCGACTATTTCTAATTGTGTGACTTTTTAACTTAATAGTAACACAAATATGTATTTTATATGTGACTTTTTTTATTTAATGTGATGTTTTCTATGTGTGACTTTTTAAAGTGGATTTTCAGTTTTTATGTGACTTGATTCAATAGTTACACAAAATGTAATTTTTATATGTTACTTTTTAATTCAATAGTCCCAAAAACTGTGATTTTTATATGTGATTTTTAAATTAAACCTACTACTTTTAATTTTGACTTTTAACTCAATGGTAACATAGAAATGCATATTTTATACATGGCTTTCAATTTTATATGCAACTTTTTAATTCAATAGTTACACAAAATATGACTTTTATATGTGACTTTTTAATTAAATGAAACTTTTTCATGTAGATTTTCTATTTTATTATGCGACTTTTTAATTAAATAGTTACACAAAATATCATTTTTATATGTAACTTTTTAATTTAATAAGTTACACAAACTGTGATTTTTGCATTTGACTTTTTAATTAAACATGATTATTTCTAATCGTGACTTTTTAACTAAATAATAACACAAATGTGCATTTTATATG
Organism: Nyctanthes arbor-tristis; assembly: GCA_963692815.1. Lineage (NCBI taxonomy): Eukaryota > Viridiplantae > Streptophyta > Magnoliopsida > Lamiales > Oleaceae > Nyctanthes > Nyctanthes arbor-tristis. Next base: position 41,018 of record CAVNYN010206130.1, on the reverse strand, counting down.
TGAATTTTTAATTAAATGCAACTTTTTAATGTAGATTTTCAATTTTTATATGAGACTTTTTAATTAAATGCAACTATTTTTAATTATAATAACACACACATGTGTATTTTAAAAAGTATTCATGTATAAGACGCATAATTATTACGGAATCATTCCTTAAAAGAGATATTGCTTTGTTCTCTCTTTAAAGGACAAGTAAATAGCTTCGTATAGTTTTTTAATGGTTAGAGGAGTACAAAAGAATGATCCACATACCCAGGTAGGTTTTCTTGCAATTTAAAGCAGAAGACACGTAATTAATTATAAAATGATTCGTTAAAAGATACATGGCCTTTTCTATCTTTAATAGACAAATAAATAACCCCAAGTAGTTTTCTAATGGTTATTCAACGAAATGATTTGTGGAGTTCAAAAGCTTTTCTTGCTATGTGAAGTATAAGACACCTATCCACATAATGATTATTTGAAAGAGATATTGCCCTTTTTTAATTAATAGACAAGTAAATAGTCCATCGTAGTTTTCTAATGGTCAGACGAGTACAAAATATGATTCTCAGGCTTAGATAGTTTTTCTAGCTTTTTTGAAGGACAAGACGTATAACAATTGACGGAATGATTCCTTAAAAGAGATATTGCCCGTTCTTTCCTTAATAGACAAGTAAATAGCCCCATGTAGTTTTTTAATGGTCAGAGGAGTTCAACGGAATTATTTACAGAGTAACATAGGTTTTCCCGCTATTGGTAGTACAAGGCACGTAACTATCTGCGGTATGATTCTTTGAAAGAGATAATAGCCACGTTCTTTCCTTAATAGACAAGCGAATAGCCCTGTGTGGTTTTCTAGTAGTTAGATGAGTACACCGAAATGATTTGTGGCCTTAGGTAGTTTCTTTTGGCTATTTGAACTACAATACAAGTATATATCCACGGAATGATTCCTTAAAAGATATATTGCCCGTTCTATCTTCAAAGGACAAGTAAATAGCCTTATGTAATTTTCTAATGGTTAGATGAGTACAATGAAATGATTCACAGACTTAGATAGGTTTTCTCGCTATTTGAAGTACAAGACTCGCAACCAATCATGAATTAGTCAAACGACCGAGCCCAAACCTACTTAAACAACCTAAAGGTTTGGCTCGGTCTTTTTTCTGGTTCCAAGACAACTTGGGCGAAATAAGGCTCTATCGGGAAACCATGGATTTTTTAGTATACATGGCTCATTCTATCTTTAATGGACAAGTAAATAGCCTCATGTAGTTTTCTAATAGTTATTCAACTAAATGATTCATTGAGATAGATAGTTTTTCTCACTATTTGAAGTACATGACAGGTAACTATTCAAGGAATGATTCTTTAAAAGAGATATTGCCCCGTTCTATTTTCAAAGGATAACTAAACTGCCCTGTGTAGTTTTCTAATGGTTAGACGAGTACAACAGAATAATTCACAGGCTTAGGTAAGTTTTCTAGCTATTTAAAGCATAAGACGTGTAACTATCCACGGAATGATTCCTTAAAAGAGATATTGCAGCGTTCTATATTTAAAGGACATGTAAAGAGCCTCATGTAGTTTTTTAATGGTTAGATGATTAATCAATGGAATAGTTTTTTAATGGTTAGATGATTAATGGACAATTAAATAGCCCCGTGTAGATTTCTAATGGTTAATCAATGGAATAATTCGTAGAGTTAGAAAGCTTTTCTCGTTATTTGAAGTGCAAGACATGTATCAATCCGTGTAATGATTCTTTACAAGAGACATAGCCTCATGTAATTATCTATTGGTTAGAGGAGTGCAAAGGAATGATTTTTGACATTGGATAGTTTTCTAACTAGTTAAAGTACAACCCGAGTAACTATTCGTGGAATCATTTCTCAAAATAGATATTGCCCCGTTTCTATCTTTAAAGGACAAGCCAATAGCCTCGTGGAGTTTTTTCATACTTAGATGAGTACAAAGGAATAATTCATAGAGCTCGATAAAGGTTTTCTCGCTATGAGAAGTACAAGATTTGAAACTATCGGCGGAATGATTCATTAAAACAGATATGGCCTCATTCTTCACTTAATGGACAAGTAAACGGCCCTCATGTAGTTTTCTAATAGTTAGATGAGTTCAACGGAGTGATTCACAGGGTTAGATAGTTTTTCTACCTATTTGAAGTACAAGACGTGTAACTATCTACAGAATGATTCTTTAAAAGAGATATTGTAGTGTTCTATCTTTAAAGGACAAATAAAGATTGTTTTTCAATGGTTGGACAAGTACAACGGAATGAATCGCAGACTTAGATAGGATTTTTTACTACTTAATATACAAGACTCGTAACTAGTCATAAAATGATTTGTTAAACAATACATGGCCTGATCTATCTTTAATGGACAAGTAAATTGCCACATGCAGTTTTCTAATAGTTAATCAACGGAATAATTCTTTAAAAGTGATATAACCTCATGTAATTTTCTAATGGTTAGACGAATGCAATGGAACGATTCTTGGCCTTGGATAGTTTTTCTAGCTAGTTGAAGTACAAGCCGCGTAACTATCTGTGGAATCATTTCTTAAAAGAGATATTGCTCTGTTCTATCATTAATAGACAAGTAAATAACCTCGTGCGATTTTTCAATAGTTATATGAGTACAACAGAATGATTCACAAACTTAGACATGTTTTCTCGCTATTAGTAGTACGAGATTCCAGAGTGTCGGTGGAATGATTTGTTAAATCACATATGGCCCCATTCTTTAGTTAGTGGACAAGTAAATGGCCCCACGTAGTTTTCTAATGGTTTCATGAGTTAATGAAATGATTCATTGAGTAAGATAGTTTCTCTAGCTATTTGAAGTACAAGACACGTAACTATCCACGGAATGATTCCTTAAAATAGATACTGCCTCTTTCTATCTGTAAAGGACAAGTAAATAGCCTCGTGTAGTTTTCTAATGGTAATATTAGTACAATGGAATGATTCACGGACTTAGATAGGTCTTCCCACCATTGAAATACAAGACTCACAGATAATTCTGGTATGATTTGATAGGTTTTATCACTGTTTGAAATGCAAGGCACATAACTATCAATGGTATGATTTCTTGAAAGAGATATAGCCATCTTCTTTCCTCAATGGATAGGTGGATAGACCCGTGTTGTTTTCTAATAGTTAGATGAGCAAACCGGAATGATTTGTGGCTTTAGTTGGTTTTTCTAGCTATTTGAAGTAAAAGACGAGTAACTATCCACGTAATTATTCCTTAAAAGCGATATTGTTGCGTTCTATCTTTAAAGGACAAGTAAAGAGTATCGTGTAGTTTTCCAATGGTTAGACGAGTACAATGAAATGATTCGCGCATTTATTTGAAGTAAAAGACTCGTAACTAATCCTAAAATAATTCGTTAAAAGATATATGGCCTGATCTATCTTTATTGGACAAGTAAATAGCCCCTGCGTAGTTTTCTAACAGTTAACCAACGGAATAATTCATTGAGTTAGAAAGCTTTTCTCACTATTTGAAGTGCAAGACGTGTAACAATCCATGGAATGGTTCTTTAAAAGAGATATAGGCTCGTTCTTTCCTTAATGGACAAGTAAATAGCCTCATGTAATTTTCTAATAGTTAGATGAGTACAAACAGAATGATTCTTGGCCTTTGATAGTTTTTCTAGATGGTTGAAGTTTGTTTTCTAATTGTTAAACGAGTATAACGGAATGATTCACGGAGTTATATAGATTTTCATGTGATTTGAAGTACCAGACTCACACCTAATCATAAAAGGATTCGTTGAAAGATAGATGACTCATTCTATCTTTATGGACAAGTAAATAGCCTCACATAGTTCCTTAATAGTTAGCTGAGTTCAACAAAATGATTCCTTATTGTTTGAAGTATAAGATATGTAACAGTCCATGGTATGATTTCTTAAAAGGGATATAGCCCCCTTCTTTCCATCAGGCGAGTACAATGGAATGATTTGCAGACTTAGATAAGTTTTCTTGCTATTTGAAGTACAAGACTCACAACTAATCTTAAAATGATTCATTAAAAGATACATGGCCCCTTTCTATCTTTAATGGACAAGTATTTAGCCGGTGTAGTTTTCTAATGGCGATTCAACGGAATGATTCGTTGAGGTAGATAGCTTTTCTTGCTATACGAAGTACTAGAAGCGTAACTATCCATAGAATGTCTCTTTGAAAGAGATATAGCCCCATTCTATCCTTAAGGGCGAGGCCTTAGATAGTTTTTCTAGCTATTTAAAGTATAAGACGCCTAGTTGTCCATAGAATAACTCCTTAAAAATAGATATTGCCCCATTCTTTTCTTAATGGACAAGTAAATGGCTCCTTGTAGTTTTCAAATGGTTAGATGAGTATAATGGAACAATTCTTGGCCTCAAATAGTTTTGTTAGCTAGCTGAAGTACAAGAAGCATAACTATCTATGTAATGATTCCTTAAAAGATATATGGCCACATTCTTTCCCTAAGGGACAAGTAAATTGTCCCGTGTAGTTTTCTAATGGTTAGATGATTTCAATAAAATGATTCACGGAATCAGATAGGTTTTCTCGCTATACGAAGGCATAACTATCTACTGAATGATTTCTTAAAAGAGATATGGCCCCATTATTTCCTTAATAGATAAGTAAATAGCACCATATAGTTTTCAAATAGTTAGATGAATACAATGGAATGATTCACGGTCTTAGATAGTTTTTCTAGCTATTTGAATTATAGGACGCATAACTATACACAGAATGGCTTCTTAAAAGAGATATTACCCCGTTCTATTTTAAAGGACAAGTAAATAGCCTCGTGTAGTTTTTTAATTGTTAGATGATGACAATATAATGGTTCATGGTCTTGATAGGTTTTCTTGCTATTTAACGTACACGACTCGCAACTAGTTATGAAATGATTCGTTAAAAGATGCATGGCACATTGTCTTTAATGGACAAGTAAATCGCCCCGCATCGTTTTCTAATGGTTATTAAATGGAATGATTCTTGGAGTTAGAAAGCTTTTCTTGCTATTTGAAGTACAAAATGTGTAACTATCCACAGATTGATTCTGCAAAAGGGATATTGCCCTTTTCTATTTTTAAAGGACAAGTAAATAGCTCTGTGTAGTTTTCTAATGGTTAGAAGAGTACAACAAAATGATTCATAGACTAAGATATGTTTTCTAGCTATCTGAAGTTCCAGATGCATAACTATAAATGAAATGAATCGTTAAAAGCGATAGTGCCCTGTTCTATGTTTTAAGGACAAATAAATAGCCTCACATAGTTTTTTAGAAAATAGTTATGTGAGTACAATAGAATGATTCACAGCCTTAGATAGTTTTTCTAGCTATTTGAAGCACAAGACGCGTAATAATCGAGGGAATGATTACTTAAAAAAGATATTGCCTCGATCTATATTTAAAAGACAAACATATAGCCTCATATAGTTGGTTAGAAGTGTGCAAGGGAATGATTAATAGACTTAGATAGGTTTTCATTCTATTTGAAGTACAAGACTCATAACTATCGACGGAATGATTCCTCAGAAGAGATAAGGCCCCGTTCTTCTCTTAATAGACAAGTAAATGGCCTTGTATAGTTTTCTAAAGGTTTTATGAGTTCAACAAAATGATTCACAGAGTTAGATAGGTTTTCTCACTATTTGAAGTTCGAGACGCGTAACTATCTACTGAATGATTCCTTAAAAAGATATGGCCCGATTCTTTCCTTAATAGACAAGTAAAAAGCTCTGTATAGCTTTCAAATTTTTAGAGTACAATGGAATGATTCAATGGCCTTAGATAGTTTTTCCAGCTATTTGAAGTACAAGACACTTAAATATCCACCGAATGATTCTTTAAAAGAGATATTTCCCCGTTCCATCTTTGAAGGATGAGTAAATAGCCAAGTGTAGTTTTCTAATGGTTCGAGAAGGACAACGGAATGATTCATGGGCCTAGATAGGTTTTCTTGCTATTTAAAGTACACAACTCGCAACAAATCATGAAATGATTTGTTAAAATATACATGGCATATTCTATCTTTAGTGAACAAGTAAATTTCCCCACATAGTTTTCTAATGGTTATTAAATGGAATGATTCGTGGAGTTAGATAGCTTTTCTCACTATTTGAAGTACAATATGTGTAATTATTCATAGAATGATTCTTTAAAAGAGAAGTTCTATTTTTAATGGACAAGTAAATAAGCCTGTATAGTTTTCTAAAGGCTAGAGGAATGCAACAAAATGATTCACAGACGAAGATAGGCGTTCTAGCTATTTGTGATTCCTTGAATAAGACATTGCCTCATTCTATCTTTAATGGATAAGTAAATCACCTTGTGTAGTTTGCCAATAGTTGCGTGAGTATAATAGAATGATTCGCAGCTTTAGATACTTTTTCTAGCTATTTGAAATACAAGACATGGAATAATCTGGGGAATGATTCCTTAAAAAAGATATTGCCCGGATTTATATTTGAAGGACAAGTAAATTGCCTCATATTAGTTTTCTCATGGTTAGAAGAGTACAACGGAAAGATTAACAGACTTAGAACAGGGCAATATCTCTTTTAAGGAATCATTCGTGGATTGTTATGTCTCTTGTACTTTAAATAGCTAGAAAATCTATCTAAAGTCGATAATCACTCCACTGTACACATTCTACCATTAGAATACTACATGGGGCTATTTACTTGTCCATTAAGTAAAGAACCGGGCGATATCTCTCTCTTTTTAGAAATCATTTCGTGGATAGTTACGCGTCATGTACTATAAAAAAACTAGCAAAACTATCTAAGGCTGAGAATTATTTTGTTGAACTCATCTAACCATTAGAAAACTACACGGGGTTGTTTACTTACCCATTTAGGAAAGAATGGGGCCATATTTCTTTTAAGGAATCATTTTGTAGAGAGTTACTAGTTTTGTACTTCTAATAGTGAGACAATTTATCTAAGTAAATCATTCTGTTGTACTCGTCTTGTAACGCCCCAAATTTAAGAAACTTGGAACGCTAGCTGATCTTCAAAATTAACTTAAAATGCGGAACTTATAACAAAATAATTAAATACAGAAAATCTCTTTAATGAATAACAACGAATCTTGTCTAAAAATAAGTGGAGTTTTAACAATCAAATAAAGGAATAATCCGAAATCCTAGAAAACATTTAATATAAATTTCAAATTATGTTTCTAGTAGCCTTCGTCCGTCGTCTCGCCACCGGCTCCAGAACCTGAAAGTGTTAGTTGAAAGAATGAGTATAAAAATATACTCAGTAGACTATAGCGCATATTAATCAATTCACACAATAAACATAACATGTAAACATGCAAATAATTCTTTCTTTCTTTCTTCTTTGGAAGGATCTTGTCTTGTCTTAGAGAATAGATATTCTCGTTCTTATGCATTAAAGCAGATACGCGTATCATAAAGAGATCTTAAGCATATATGCATTCTTTCTTAAGCATATAATAATATGCAATATTTCTTGTAAGTACACATTCACATGCAACATTCATAATAAAATCAATTAATAATGCGCAACTTTAAGAAACACGTTTTTAGAAAATAAGAGTCTACCTTAAACTTGTGAGTTGAGCTACTTTGAGAGAAATCTACTCGTCTATTGCTCTTCGCGCCTCATCTAGTGAAAATAAAATAAATTATTTTAGTATGAAAGAAATAATACTTTATAAAAAGGAAATAAACTTTAGGGACTAAATTGAAATACTGAAATAGTTTAGGATCGGGACTAAAAAGTTTGGGACTGACATAACGCTTTTCAAAAGGTTAGGGGCTGAAACTGATAAGACCAAAACTCTTGGGACCAGTTTAAAACATACCCAAAATCTAGGGACTAAAATTGGATACTGTAATTATTTTGGGACTGAAATACATAAATCTGAAAGTTAGGAAACCTATTCGGCTAAATTGAAAACCATGGGACCGAAACATATAAATCGAGAACTTCGGGGACTGGTTTAAACATAATCAGAAGTTGGGGATCCGGGTGCTAAATAATTTTTTTATAAAACTCCCAAATCCCTATCCCAAATCGGCCGAACCTATTTTTTTGGAATTCAAGAACCGAGGTTGGCGTCGGGTGTGCGTGTGTGTGTGTGCTCTAGCGCCAGCGGGTGGAACCCCGGCGAGAGGGTGAGGGACGCGGTTGGGGTTCGTGTTGGCCAAGGAGTTGTGGCTCGCGATTTGATCGCGGTGGCTTGGGTGCCTGAGGTGAGGTTCGGGCGAGAGCTTGGGGGTTCGGGTGTGGAGCCTTTGGGTGGTAGAGGTGTTGCCTTTGGGTGTAGCGCTCGAGCTCACTGAGACGGTCGCGGTAGGGGCGGCGCGCGACGGTGGGTTCAAACGGTCAGAAGGGGTCACGCTCGAGGTTTTTGGAGTTGGGTTTGTGGCTGGAGGGGTTCGAGTACTGGTTTCGATTGGGGTTCGGGCGAACAGAGGGTGGTTGCAGCGAGGGGTTTGTGGGGTTCTTGGCTTGATTTCCTGTTTTGTGAATTTGTTTTGGGTTGAAGGAGTGGTGGTGGCCGACCATGGCATGGTGGCAGTGGCTGGGGGTGTTGCCGAGAGCGAATGGTGGTGGGTTGGTGGTGATGGAGGCGGTGCAGTGGGGGTGATGGTGTTGGCCGGTGGTGTGAGTCGGAGACGGCCGAAATACTGCCGTGGGTGATGGCCGGTGGTTGTGTATCTATGTGTGTTTGTGATGTATGTGGAATTTGGAACAATTAAGGCTGAGCACGGAAAACAACCTACCGGTGCACAATGCTGAGAAATTTGTGTAGATAAAATACTTGTCATTGGGGATGTTTATAGGTTTTGAGATACAATTTCCTAGTTCGACCGGGAGTTGGACTTTTAAGTGTATACGAACTTTCATATGTACTGGTATTCAGAGTTGAATGAATTTCAAAACAATAACAACGGCTAAGACAAGTCGAGTTAGGATACAATGATTGTAATAAAACTCGTTTGCTATAAAATGTTTGGAGCTTTTAGAAAATAAATTATTTACTATAAAATTTTATTCAAGCTTTAGAATATTCGACTAGACGAGCGCGAACTCAAACAAACTTTAAAATTTTGTGAAATTATAGCGACGCGAAATTATTTAATAAAATTAATTTTTCTAAAAATTTCCGGGTCGCTACACGTCTAACCATTAGAAAACTGCAGGAGGCCATTAATGTGTCCTTTAAGGAAAGAAAAGGGCAATATCTCTTTCAAGGAATGTGCTCTTCCGTGGATAGTTACGTGTCTTGTACTTCAAATTGCTAAGAAATCTAAGGCTGAGAATCATTATGTTGTACACATCCAACCATTAGAATACTACACGTGGCTATTTACTTGTCCATTACGAAAAGAACTAGGCAATATCTCTTATTAGGAATCATTCCCTGGATTGATAGCGTCTTGCACTTCAAAAAAGCTAGGATAACTATCTAAGGCCGAAAATCATTCTGTTGAACTCTTCTAACTATTAGAACACTACACGGGGCTACTTGTCCATTTTGGAAAGAACAGGGCCATATCTCTTTTGAAGAATTATTTTGTAGGTAATTACCTGTCATGTACTTCAAATAGCAAGAAAATCTATCTAAGGCCAAGAATCATTCGTTCTACACATCTAACCATTAGAATACCATATGGGACTATTTGTTTGTCCATTAAGTAAAGAACCGGGCAATATCTCTTTTTATAAATCATTATGTGGATAGATACGCAACTTGCACTTCAAAAAAGCAAGGAGAACTATATGAGGCCGAAAATAACTCTGTTGAACTCATCTAACCATTGGAAAACTACACATGGGTATTTACTTGTCTATTTAAACAGGGCTATATCTCTTTTAAGAAATCATTCTATAGATAGTTACGAGTCTTGTCCTTCAAATAGCGAGAAAACTTATCTGAGTCTGTGAATCATTCTGTTGTACTCTTCTAACCATTTGAAAACTACACAAGGATATTTACTTGTCCTTTAAAGATAGAATGGGGCAATATCTCTTTTAAGGAGTCATTCAATAGATAGTTACGCATCTTATACTTCAAATAGCTAGAAATACTATCTAAGGTCGAGAATCATTCCGTTGTGCACATCTAACCATCAAAATACCATGTGAGGCTATTTTCTTGTCCATTAAGGAAAGAACCGGGCAATATCTCTTTTTAGAAATCATTCAGTGCGTAGGTACACCTCTTGTACTTCAAAAAAGCTAGGAAAACAATTCAAGGCCCAGAATCCTTTTGTTGTTCTCATCTAACCATTAGAAAACTACATAGGGCTATTTACTTATTGATTAAGGTAAGAACATGGGCTATATCTCCTTTAAACAATAATGTCATGGATAATTATGTGTCTTGTACTTCAAATAGCGAGATAGGCTGTCTAACTCCATGAATCATTCTTTTGATTAACCACTAGAAAAGTACGCGGGGCTAATTACTTGTCGATTAAAGACAGAAAGGGCCATTTATCTTTTAAAGATTCATTTTGATGATTCGTTACTAGTCTTGTAATGCCCCAAATTCTAAATATCTGGAACGTTAGTTGAACATTTTCTAACAACTTTTCAAATAATCTGACTGCTAGAAATTAACGGTAAATTGCGTAAATTCTTATTTGGATACACAATTAAATTTGTTCTACATAAAATCCCAACTCAAATAATATAAAGTTTTGATGATAAAAATCTCAAATTAAACTGAATTTAATAAATGACAGTTCAATGTCCACCACCATATGCGCCTCTGGCTCCAAAATCTGAAAATTTATCAATTTATGAAAGGAGTGAGTATTTCATAGGAATACTCAGTAGGTTCAACGCATATAATGGTCAACTTAAATAGTAATAACACACATAAACATGTAATCAATTTCTCAAATACAATATCTCAAATATTAGATAAAATCGTACATTCAAGATGCACGTTCTCATGCATTTAATATGCAAGTTCTCATGCTTAAGCAAAAATTCTCTTTCTTAGTATAACATAATTAATCACGTGCATAACGCAAAATTCTCATAATTACAAATTAATGCACATAACTGCCACATAAGTTAACTAGAATTGCTCAATTTTAAATAAATAACTTTCATAAAGAAGAAACCTACCTCGAATAAGCTTTTCAAATTTGATTAAAAGTCTTGAAGTCGTTCAATTAAACTCGCGGCTTGTCTAGCCAAAAGAAATTAATTTATCTTAGTATTGCGAAAATAATTTCTTAGAAAATAGAAAATATAAATTTAGGGATTAAAATGAATAATTCAAAAAAATGCAGGGCTAGGGACCAAAAGGTGAAAGTAGAACTTTAAGGGTTGAAAGGTAAAATTGGAAATTTGAAATCCTTAAATGACTAAAATTAAACTAAGGGGCTTATGTTTTTGAGTAAACAAAATCTAGGGATTTGGGGTGCAAAAATTATTAAATTAAAATGACATTTCATCTCATTTTCTCCCAATTCCACAGAATTAGGAGAGAATGAGAAACAGAGAGTTCATAGAGCAAGAAAGAGAGCGTGCCAAAGCACGATGGAAACTTGGGTGCTAGTGAGTTTGAGAATGGAGGTTGTTGTAGAGAGGGTTGGGTTCGAAGGCTCGTATTTCGGGCAGATAGGTTATGAGGTGCGGTTGGAGTTTGGCACATGTGGGTCACGGGTTCAAGCTATTTCGGCCAGAGTTTTGGGAATTTTCGGTGGGTAGGTTATGGTTTCAGGCTTAAACTTCTTGGTGTGAGATCGGAAGAGCAAAGGAGTGGCGGTGATGGTGGCGGGTTCGATTCGGCAGTGGCAGCCAATGGCGGGGCTGCGGTTTGATGGTGGTCGGGCGATGGTGACGAGCTCCAGAGAAACTTACTGACAAGGAGCTTGATTTGAGTATTTGAGTAAGGAATGCTTTTGCTTTGTCGATATAAAAGGGTGAATGAGGCCTCCATTTTATATTGTTGATTGGGGAAATGAGAAAGGAAAATGGGAGTAAATTGAGTTTGTTTGTCCTTTGATTTAAGGATGATTAAGATTTGGGACATGATTTAGGGTAATGGGTGATTTGTTTGCTGAAAATTTGTATGAATTTTAGATGATTGGTTTCCTTTTTCTGTATAATGGTGGCTCGCATATGGAAGGTTGAAAGGAAAAATGTTTTGGTTCAAAAATGTTGTTTAATCTGTGAGGCAGAAAAGACTATTTTGGGCCAAAAATGTAAATGGATTGAGTGGAATATTAAATGAACTTTAAACCAAAAAAATGACTTAGAAATTCTTTGGGCTCGAGACGAGCACATAAAATTTGGGCTTCAAAGTTTAAATAGATGAACACGAGTATAACATTGTTTATCGAAAGATTATAGCGACTTTACTAAAACGCGTTTAAAATTTGTATCAAAAGTTGTCGGTTGCTACAATCGTACCCTCTTAAAAAAATTTTGTCCTCAAAATTTAACTTACTACATCTATGACGTCAAGATACTTGGCTAGGATATATTCTTCTTTCTCCCAAGTAGCCTCGTCTACCCTATGCTTATCCCACTAGATTTTGACAAATGGAACTTCTCGTCTTTTGACAGTTTGTAGCCTTCTTTATGAAATACATACTGACACCTCATCATAAGTCAAGTCTGTCCTCACATCCACTGACTGGTTACTGACAACGTGGCTTGGGTCGTGGACATACTTCTTAAGCATAGAGACATGAATTTCTAGGCCTCAACTTTCCTTTCTCCCCAAATCGCAAAACACCTTTCATAGGAGCCACTCTAAGAAACGCTTTATCTCCGACCTGATATTCAATATCTTTTCTTTTCTCACAGCACAACTATTTTGTCAATCTTGAGCTGACTTGATTCTCGTTCTAATTTTATCAACATTCTTAATTGTTTTCTGAACTAAATCTGGTCCTAACAATTTTCGTTCACCATCCTCATCCCAGTAAATTAGAGAACGACAACATCAGCCATACAGAGCTTCCTACTGAGTCATGTCGATAGTTGCCTGATAACTATTGTTATAGGCAAATTCGACCAATTGTAGATGCCTTTCCCATTTGCCTCCCATGTCTACTATGCAAGCTCTTAACATGTCTTCTAACACTTGGATAGTCCATTCAGATTGCCCATCCGTCTATGGGTGATAAGCTGTATTGAAATTTAACTTGGTCCCCGTAGTTGTCTGGAGGCTTTTCCAATACCTCAAAGTTGGATATCTGTCTGGTACAATTGATGCTGGTACTCCATGGAGTCGAACAACCTCCCTAGCATAAATCTGAGCAAGTTGATCCAAACTGAAAGTCATCCGAATTGGTAGAAAATGAGCTGATTGGGTAAGTCGATCGACTACAACCCAAATAGCGTCGTGAACTCTGGGCGACTTCAGAAGGCTAACCATAAAATCCATGGAAATTTTCTCCCATTTCCATTCAAGGATTCCTGAAGGGTTCAATAGTCCTGATGGCCTCTGATGTTCCGCCTTAACTTGTTGGCATACCAGGCATTTCAATCCAAATTCTGCGATGTTCCTTTTCATACTTCTCCACCAGAACATGTCAGGCCGATCTCTTACATCTTTGTCCCACTAGGATGCGCCGCATATGGGGTGGAATGAGCTTCACTCAAGATCTCATTGCTAATGGGCTAGTCATTTGGGACGCAAAGTCGCCCTCTAAACATCAAAGCATCGTCTGCTGAAACTTCGAACCTAACTTTCTTATTAGTTCCGATATCAACTCTCATTTTCTCTAGAAATTTGTCACCTTTCTGTGCTAGCATAATTCAATTTCTCAGATCAGGCTTGATTGTTAAGCTTGCTAGCCTACCAGACCCTTGATTAGCTGAAGTCGTCACTTCAATCCGCAAATTCTGAAAATCTAGAATCAATTGTTCTTGTACTGTACTCAGGGCTGACAGTTGACCTGTGCCTTTTCTACTTAAAGCATCAGCCACCACATTAGCTTTACCTAGGTGGTAATGTATGGTGTGCAATCATAGTCTTTCACCAACTCTAACCACCGTCGTTGCCTCATGTTTAACTCCTTCTGGGTGAAGTATTTCAGGCTCTTGTGGTCGGTGTAAATTTCGCACTTTCTCCCATATAAATAGTGACACCAAATCTTCAAAGCGTGCACTACTGCTGCTAGTTCCAAATCATGCCTCTTCAATTACCTTGATGCATAAGCTATCACCTTCCCCCTTTGCATTAGCACACAACCCAACCCGAGTTTAGATGCATCACTATAGATGACAAAGCCATCAGAACCATTAGGTATAGCCAAAACTGGCACCGTTACCAATCGGTCCTTCAACACTTTGAAGCTCTGCTTGCAGTTATCAAACCACTAGAATTGCAGTTATCAAACCACTAGAATTTAACAGCCTTTTGAGTCAACTGAGTCAAGAGGCTTGCTATCTTGGAGAAGCCTTCAATAAATCTCCGGTAATAACCGACGCTCTTCCGATCTTCCTGACTTATCCAACATTAGCAGGTTTTGGCCAACTCAATCACTACCTCCACCTTCAAAGGATCCACTTCGATTCTGCTAGCTGTCACAATGTGTCCCAAAAATCCAACTCTTTCCAACTAAAACTCACATTTCTTGAATTTAGCGTAGAGCCTCTCCTCTCGCAGAGTTTCCAACACAACTCTCAAGTGGTCTTCATGTTGCTCAACATCCGTTGAATATAGTGCAACAGAATGATTCTTGGCCTTGGATAGTTTTTTGAGCTAGTTGAAGAACAAGCCGCGTAACTATCCGCAAAATCATTTCTTAAAAGAGATATTGTGTTGTTCTTTCTTTAAAGGACCAGTAACTAACCTCGTGCAGTTTTTTTAACAGTTAGATGAGTACAACGAAATGATTCATAGACTTAGATAGGTTTTCTCACTATTCGAAGTACAAGATTTTCTCACTATTAAAAGTACAAGATACGAAAGTATCGGCGGAATGATTCCTTAAAGTACATATGGCCCCATTCTTTACTTAACGGATAAGTAAATGCCCCGTGTAGTTTTAAAATGGTTAGATGAGTTCAATGGAATGATTTGCATAGTAAGATAGTTTTTCAAGCCATTTGAAGTACAAGATGTGTAACTATCCACAGAATGATTCCTTAAAAGAGACACTGCTTCATTCTATCTGTAAAGGACAAGCAAATAGCCTCGTGTAGTTTTCTAATGGTAAGATAAGTACAACAGAATGATTCTTGGACTTAAATAGGTTTCCCACTATTTGAAATACGAGACTCACAGATAATCAAAAAATGATTAGTTAAAAGATATGTGGCGCATTCTATCTTTAATAGACAAGTAAATAGCTACACATAGTTTTCTAATGGTAGATGAGTTCAACGAAATAGATCGCAGAGTACTATAGGTTTTCTGGCTGTTTGAAGTACAAGACGCGTATCTATCTATGGAATGATTCTTTAAAAGAGATAAAGCCATCTTCTTTCCTTAATGGGCAGGTTCATAGACCCGTGTGGTTTTCTAATAGTTAGATGGGTACACCGAAATGATTTGCGGCTTTAGATAGTTTTTCTAGCTATGTGAACTACATGACGAGTAACTATCCACGTGATGATTCTTTAAAAGGAATATTGCAGTGTTCTATCTTTAAAGGACAAGTACAGAGCCTCGTGCAGTTTTCTAATGGTTAGATGAGTACAACGGAATGATTCGGGGACTTAGATAGGTTTTTCACTATTTAATGTACATGTCTCATAACTAATCATAAAATGATTCGTTAAAAGATATGTGGCCCGTTCTATCTTTAATGGATAAGTAAATAGCCCCGCGTAGTTTTCTAACAGTTAATCGACGGAATAATTCATGGTGTTAGAAAGCTTTTCTCACTATTTGAAGTTCAAGACACGTAACAATCCATGGAATGATTCTTTAAAAGAGATGTAGCCCCGTTCTTTCCTTAATGGACAAGTAAATAGTCATGTGTATTTTTCTAATGGCTTGATGAGTAGAATGGAACGATTCTAGGCCTTAGATAGTTTTTCTAGCTAGTTGAAATACAAGCCGCGTAACTATCCGTAGAATCACTTCTTAAAAGAGATATTGCCCAATTCTATCTTTAAAGGACAACTAAATAACCTCATCTAGCTTTTTCATAGTTAGAAGAGTACCACAAAATGATTCACCGACCTAGACAGGTTTTCTCACTATTAGAAGTACAAGATTTGAAACTAACGGCTGAATGATATGTTAAAACAGATATGGCCCGTTCTATCTTTAATGGACAAGTAAATAGCCCGCAGAGTTATCTAATAGTTAGATGACTTCAATGAAATCATTCATGGATTAAGATAGGTTTTCTCACTGTTTGAAGTACAAGGCAAGATCGGAAGAGCACACAGTATGATTCCTTGAAAGAGGTATAGCCATGTTCTTTCCTTAATGGACAAGTGAATAGACCAGTGTGGTTTTCTAATTGTTAGATAAGTACACCGAAATGTTGTGGCTTTAGATAATTTTTCTAGCTATTTGAAGTACAAGACGAGTATATCCACGCAATGATTCCTTGAAAGTGATATCGAGGCGTTCTATCTTTAAAGGATAAGTAAAGAGCCTCATGTAGTTTTCCAATGGTCAAACGAGTACAACGGAATGATTCACGGACTTAGATTGGTTTTTTCGCTATTTAATGTACAAGATTCGTAAGTAATCATAAAATAATTTGTTAAAAGAAGATCGGCCGATCTATCTTTAATGGACAAGTAAATAGCCACGCATAGTTGTCTATCAATTAATCAACAGAACAATTTGTGGAGTTAGAAAGCTTTTCTCACTATTTGAAGTGCAAGACGAGTAACGATCCATGGCATGATCTTTAAAAGAGATATAACATCATTCTTTCCTTAATGGACAAGTAAATAGCCCCATATAATTTTCTAATAGTTAGATAAGTACAATGGAATGATTCTTAGCCGTTGATAGTTTTTCTAGCTAGTTGAAGTACAAACTGCGTAACTAGCCATGGAATCGTTTTTTTAAAAGGGATATTGCCCCGTTCTATTTTGAAAGGAAATAGCCTCGTGTAGTTTTTTCATAGTTAGATGGATACAACGGAATAATTCACAGACTCAGACAGGTTTTCCCCTATTAGAAGTACAAGATTTAGAGCTAACAGTGGAATGATTCCTTAAAACAGATATGGGCCCATTCTTTACTTAATGGACAAGTAAATGGCACCGTGTAGTTTTCTAATAGTTAGATGAGTTCAACGGAATGATTCACAAAGTAAGATAGTTTTGCTAGCTATTTAAAGTGACACGTAACTATCTAAGGAACGGTTCCTTTAAAGAGATACTACCTCGTTATATATGTAAAGGACAAGTAAAGAGCCTCGTGTTATTTTTCAATAGTTAGACACAACGGAATGATTCACAGATCTGTTTAATGTACAGACTCGTAACTAGTCATAAAATGATTCGATAAACGATACATGGCCCGATCTATCTTTGATAGACAAGTAAATAGCCCAGTGTAGTTTTCTAGTGGTTAATCAATGGAATAATTCATGGAGTTAGAAAGCTTTTCTCGCTATTTGAAGTGCAAGACACGCAACTATCCATGGAATGATTCTTTAAAAGATATAGCCTTATGTAATTTTCTAATAGCTAGATGAGTGCAACAGAACAATTCTTGGGCTTGGATAGTTTTCCTAGCTATTTGAAGTACAACACGAGCAACTATCAATGGAATGATTCCTTAAAAAGAGATATTGCCACCTTTTGTCTTTAAAGGATAAGTAAATAGCCTTATGTAGTTTTTTAATGGTTAACCTTATCAATGGAATCATTCCATGGATAGTTTCGCATCTTATACTTTAAATAGCTAGATAGAAACACTATCTAACATCATGAATCATTCTATTGTCTCATCTAATCATTAGAAAAATATGTGGGGCTATTTACTTGCTCATTAAGGAAAGAACTGGCCCATATCTCCTTTATGGAATCGTTCAGTAGATAGTTATGGGTCTTGTACTTCATATAGCGAGAACACCTATACAACTCTATGAATCATTCTGTGGAAATTGTCTAACAATTAGAAAACTGTATAGGGCCATTTACTTGTCCATTAATGAAAGAACAGGGCAGTATATCTTTTAAGGAATCATTCCATGGATGTTTACGAGTCTTGCACTTCAAATTGAAGGAAAACCTATCTAACTCTGTGAATCATTCTATTGTACTCATATAGTCATTTAAAAGTACATGAGACTATTTACTTGTCCTTTAACGAATCATTTTATGACTAATTGTAAGTCTTATATTTCAAATAGCGAGAAAAACTATCTAAATCCTTGAATCATTCCCCTGTACTCATCTGACCATTAGAAAACTATGCAAGGCTATTTACTTGTCCTTTAAAGATAGAACATGACAATTTCTCTTATTAAGGAATCATTCCGTAGATATGCACGAGTCTTATACTTTAAATAGCTAGAAAAACTATCTAAGGCCGTGAATCATTCAGTTGTACTCATCTAACCATTGGAAAACTACATGGGGCCTATTTACTTGTCCATCATGGAAAGAATGGGGTCATATCTCTTTTAAAGAATCATTCCTTGGATAGTTACGCGTCTTGAACTTCAAATAGTAAGAAAAGCTTTCTAACTACATGAATCATTCCATTGACTAACCATTAGACGGGCTATTTACTTGTCCGTTAAAGATAGAACTCACCATGTATATTTTAACGAATTATTTTATGATTAGTTACGAGTCTTGTGCTTTAAATAGTGATAAAACCTATCTAAGTACAAGAATCATTTTGAGATCGGAAGAGCACACGTCGAAACCACACGAGGTTATTTCCTTGTCCTTCAAATGTAGGCCGGATAATATCTCTTTTAAGGAATCATTGCATGGATAGATACACGTCTTTTACTTCAACTAGCTAAATCTGAGGCCAAGAGTTGTTCTATTGTACTCATCAAACCATAAGAAAACTACATGGAGCTATTTACTTTTCCATTAAGGAAAGAATAGGGCAATATCCATTTTAAGGAATTATTCCATGGTTAGTTATGCGTTTTGTAACTCAAATAGCTAGAAAAACTGTCTAAGGCCAAGACTCATTCTGCTGTACATGGGGCATCTAATCATTAGAAAACTATACGAGGCTATTTACTTGTCCATTAAGGAAAGAATGGGGCTATAGATTTTTTAAGGAATTACTTCGTTGATAGTTACACATCTTGTACTTCAAATAGCGAGAAAAGCTATCTACTTAATGAATCATTCTGTTGAATAACCATTGGAAAGCTACGCAGGGCTATTTGCTTGTCCACTATAGATAGAAGAGGCCATGTATCTTGTTGTGATTCTTGTACTTCAAATTGCGAGAAATCTATCTAAATCCGTGAATCATTCTGTTTTGCTCTCCTAACCATTAGAAAACCATACGAGGATATTCACTTATCCTTTAAAGATAGAACGGGGCAATATCTCTTTTAAAGAATCATTCTGTAGATAGTTACGTCTCTTGTACTTTAAATAGCTAATACACAGGGCTATTTGCTTGTCCTTTAAAGATAAAATGAGGCAATATCTCTTTTAAGGAATCATTCTGAGGATAGTTACGATTCTTGTCCTTGAAATAGCTACAAAAACTATATAAGGCTCGAATCATTACGTTACACTCATCTAACCATTAGAAAATTACACGAGACTATTTACTTGTCCTTTAAAGCCAAAACGGAGCAATATCTATTTTAAAGAATCATTCTGTGGATAGTTCTACATCTTGTACTATTGTACTACAAATAGCTAGAAAAACTATCTAAGAGATCGGAAGAGCGTCGTGTAGGCCACAAATCATTCCATTGAATAACTATTAGAAAATACGGGGCTATTTATTTGTATCTTGAAACAAATCATTTTATGATTAGTTACGAGTCTTGCACTTTAAATTGCGAGAAAGCCTACCTCAGTATGCACGTCATTCTTTTGTACTTCTCTAACCATTAGAAAACTGCTTGTCCTTTAAAGTAGAACGGAGCAATATCTCTTTTTAGGAATCATTTCGTGGATTGTTACGTGTCTTGTACTTCAAATAGCTGGAAAAACTATCTAAGATAGTGAATCATTTCATTGTTCTCGTCTAATTATTAGAAAACTGCCCGAGGCTATTTACTTGTCCTTTAAAGATAGAAAGAGGCAGTATCTCTTTTCGGGAATCATTATGTGGATAGTTTTACGTGTCTAGTACTTCAAATATCTCTTTTTAGGTAATCATTCCATGGATAGTACTTGTCTAACCTTTAGAAAACTACAAAAAGCTATTTATTTGTTCTTTAAAGATAGAACGTGACAATATCTCTTTTTAGGTAATCATTCCACGGATAGTTACGCGTCTTGTAATTCGAATAGCTAGAAAAGCTATCTCTAAGGCCATGAATCATTTTGTTGAACTTATCTAACCATTAGAAAATTATACACAGTTATTTACTTGCCCATTGAGGAAAGAACGGGGTCATATCTTTTTTAAAGAATCATTCAATAGATAGTTACGATTATTTTACTTCATATAGTGAGCAAACCTATCTAACTTAGTGAATCATTCCATTGTAATTAGCTAACCATTAGAAAACTAGATGGGTCATTTACTTGTCCATTAAGGAAAGAGTGTGGTCATATATCTTTCAAGGAATGATTTCGTGGAGAGTTACGAGTCTTGTGCTTCAAATTGTAAGAAAACCTATCTAACTCTGTGAATCATTCCGTTGTACTCATGTACCCATTAGAAATGACATGAGACTATTTACTTGTGCTTTAAATATAGAACAAGGCGATATCTCTTTTAAGGAATTATTTCTTGGATAGTTACGTGTCTTGTACTTCAACTAACTAACAAAACTATCTGGGGCCAAGAATCATAATGTTGTACTCATCTAACCTGTAGCAACTGGTATTTTCATAAATGAAAATTATTATTTTAAAAATTTTTTAGTGTATCGTTACCACCTAATCCATTATTTTGATATTGGTCACGATAAAGGTTTTAAAGAAATTTGCGTCACTCATCTATTTTATTTTAAAGATAATGCGAGTTTATAATTAATTGGATTTCATTTCAAGATATGGTTTGAGTCCAATTATTTATATTCGAGTATGAAGAATTTGGGGTATTTAGGAAACTACCTAGAAAATAGATTCAAATTAGGAAAATAGGCTGCCGCACCCGCAGATACAGTGAACTGGTTCTGTAAATGTATGTAACTAATGGTACCCGCATTTCAATTATCGTTAATTAATAAGAAATGATATCTGCACACCTGTACAACATATAGAAAAGTCAGATTTTGTGTCACTATTGAATTAAAAAGTCACATTTTATATCACTATTTAATTAAAAAGTTACAAATAGAAAAGTCATATTTTAATTAAAAAGTCAAATATAGACTATATATAAAAAAATTTATATAGAAAAAAAATGCATTTAGTTAAAAACTTATATATTCAAAGTACATTTAATTGAAAAGTAACATGTAAAAAAAATCACATACGGAAAATATTTTATTTAATTAAAAAGTTACACATAAAAAATCGCATATAAAAAACGCTACATTTAGTTTTAAAAAAAAAAGTCACGTGTAGATCCATTGCATTTCCACTGCTGAAAATACTGCTGAAATCCCCAGAAATCATGCGCCCAAATTGATAAACATTTTTTTATGGCAGATCCATTGCATTTCCACTGCCACTTTTTGGGCATAAGTTATATAAGGGGCCCTATTATTAATTTATTTATTGTTATTACTATTATTATTATTATTATTATTAAATGTGACTTTTTAATTTGGAATAATTAGAGAAAACATGGCCTATTGTTTTTAATTTTGAAAAATATGTTGAAAATTTTCACAACCAAAACTACCAAAAAATTATGGTGAAATGTGATGTATGGCCTTCTTGGTTGCCCAGCCCAGTCTCTAATAATAATAATAATAATAATAATAATAATAATAATAATAATAATAATAATAATAATAACAACAACAACAATAATAATATCATCGTGCACACTTCCATCTATTTCTTGTATCACAAAATATGTGACCTTTTTCAAATGCAAATTTTTAATTAAATGTAACTTTTAAATTTCTACATGCGTGACATTTTTCAAATGCGAATTTTTAATTAAATGTGATTTTTCAAATGTGGCTTTTTAATTCAATAGTTACAAATCATATGATTTTTATATGTGACTTTTTAGTTAAACACGACTATTTCTAATTATGGCTTTTTAACTCAATAGTATACAAATGTGTATTTTATACATGACTTTTTAATTAAATGTAACTTTTTAATGTAGATTTTCAATTTTCATATGTGACTTTTTAATTCAATAGTTACACAAAATATGATTTTTAACTAAACGCGACTATTTCTATTTGTGTGACTTTTTAACCTAATAGTAACAAAAATATGTATTTTATATGTGACTTTTTTTATTTAATGTGACGTTTTCTATATGTGACTTTTTAAAGTGGATTTTCAGTTTTTATATGACTTGATTCAATAGTTACACAAAATGTGATTTTTATATGTTACTTTTTAATTCAATAGTCACATAAACTGTGATTTTTATATGTGATTTTTTAATTAAACGCGACTACTTCTAATTTTGACTTTTAACTCAATAGTAACGTAGAGATGCGTATTTTATACATGGTTTTCAATTTTATATACGACTTTTTAATTAAATGTAACTTTTTCATGTAGATTTTTGATTTTATTATGCGACTTTTTAATTCAATAGTTACACAAAATATCATTTGTATATGTAACTTTTAAATTAAATAGTTACACAAAGTGTGATTTTTACATTTGACTTTGTAATTAAACATGATTATTTCTAATCATGACTTTTTAGCTAAATAATAACACAAATGTGTATTTTATATGTGATTTTTTAATTAAATGTAACTTTTTAATGTAGATGTTCAATTTTTATATAAGACTTTTTAGTTAAATGCAACTATTTTTAATTGTGATAACACACGTGCATTTTAAAAAGTGAATATGTGACTTTTTAATTAAAGATGATTTTTTATATGTGCTAGTTTTAAATGTAGATTTTCAATTTTTATACGTGACTTTTTAATTCAAAGTTACACAAAATGTGATTTCTATACATGAATAATTAAAAAGAACATTTTGATATTTACCCATCACTTGTAACTTGTGAAGATGGCCCGGTATAATAATAAATTTACATCGCATTTTGGGTGTAAATTAGGGAAGTTTCTCTGTATTTTTATAGTAGATTTCGGAGAAACACTTTTTGCTGTAATTTTTTCTAAATGCCGTTTATTTTGGCGGCATTTGTCTAATTAGCCCTTTTAATTTCATCTATATATGTAATTTTTTAATTAAACATGACACTGTCAATGTGACTCTTTTTGAAAAATGACAATAAATTTGACTTTTTTTTCTTTAAAATGTTACTTTTTAAATTTAGTGCGCTTTTTCAAAGTCACGGTTAATGTGACTTCTTTTAAAAAGTCACAATCAATGTTACTTTTTTCTTAAAAAATCACATATACAAAAAAGTCACATTAGAAAGTAAAAAGGTCACATATTAGTTCTCGTAAAAAAGTCATATATAGGAAAGATCCACATATCCAAATTTAAAAGTCACATTTAAAAGTTGCATATAACGTGTACTGAAAAAGTCACATATCAAATTTAAAAGTCACATATATATCGAAAATTAAAAAAAAATCACATTTAAAAGTCTCATGTACATCTTTCCTAAAAAGTTACACATGTAGGAAAAAAATCACGCATAGAAATTAAAAATTCACATTTCAAATTCACATTTCAAATTCACATATAAGTCACACAGAAATTAAATATCACATTCAAAAGTTGCGGTATAGGCCTTCCCGAAAAATCACACATAAAAATTAAAATGCCACATTTAGTCAAAAAGTCATGTACAAAAATTAAAAGGTAACATTTGATTAAAAAAACAAATAAAATTAAAAAGACACACATAAGTGATCCCCAAAAAAGTTATCTAGGAAAAAATCATTCCGCGGATATTTACGCGTCTTGTACTTCAAAAAGCCAGAAGAACTATCAAACTCCGCGAAGCATACCATTGAAATTGTCTACCCATTAGTAAACTATATGGGGCCATTTACTTGTCTATTAAGAAAAGAATAAGGTCATATATCTTTTAAGGAATCATTCCGTCAATAGTTACGAGTCTTGTACTTCAAAAAGCCAGAAAATCTATCTAAGTCTGTGAATTATTCCGTTGTACTCATCTTACCATCAGAAAACTGCAAGTGGCTATTTACTTGTTATTTAAAGATAAAATGGGGCGATATCTCTTTTAGGAAATCATTCCATGGATAATAAGGTACTTCAACTGGTTAGAAAAACTATATAAGGCCAAGATTCATTCCATTGTACTCTTCTAACCATTAGAAAAACTATGCCAGGCTATTTACTTGTCCATTAAGGAAAGATTGGGGCAATATCTCTTTTAAGGAAATATTCTGTGGATAGTTATGCTTCTTGTACTTCAAATGGCAAGAAAACCTATCTAAGGCGAGAATCATTCTGTTGCACTCATCTAACCATTTAGGTGAGAATGTGGCTATATCTCCTTTAAAGAATCATTCTGCGCATAGTTACGTGTCATGTACTTTGAATAGCAAGAAAGCTACCTACATCAATGAATCATTCCCTTGACTAAAAACTAGAAAACTACACAGGATGGGTTGTGTACCAGTCTATTAAAGATAGAACGGGCTATATATTTTTTAAGGAATCATTTTATGATTAGTTGTGATTCTTGTACTTTAAATAGAGAGAAAATCTATCTAAGTCTGTGAATCATTCCGTCATACTTGTATAACCATTAAAAAACTACGCGAAGCTATTTACATATCCATGAAAAATAGAAATGGCAATATCTCTTTTAAAGAATCATTTTGTCGATAGTTACGCATCTTGTACTTAGAACAGCTAGCAAAACTATCTAACTCCATGAATTACTCCATTGAACTTATCTAACCATTAGAAGAGTTACATGGTGCCATTTACTTGTTTATTAAGATAAGAACTAGATTTTTTCACCCGTGCGTTGCACGGGCAGAGTTATAATGTACGTTTATATCAAAATTGACGTATGAGTTTGGACATCATGTCATAAATAAAGTATAATATATCAGTTGTATCGTATAAAATTACGAATTGATAAGATCGGAAGATTACAATTCACTATGGGATATTTATAGTAAAATATTTGAGTTCATAATTCTGATCTCATCCAAACACGTCGTGTAAATTCACATGGTCAACCTATATAAAGTTATAATAATTAGCAGTCAAGTAAATAGGGATTGATAATTTGAAATATCAACCCATAAATTTGTGAGGACTGCCCCTAATATGATTGACCTGCCACGTCTAATCAGAGCAAAAGAATGGATATGAGGCAATATTGTCTATCCCACAGTGGGTCCAGGGTGGGTACGGGTTAGGTTGGACCCGTTCCATAGACCCGTGACCCACCAAGCATTTTCTTCCTTTTTTTAATAAAATTAATTCTAAAAATTTGTAAAAATTATTAAATACGGCAATTTAACCTATCGACCTACAAATTTGTGGCAATTTATTTTTATTTTTTATTATATTATTTTTTTGAAAGAATTTTCTATCGAATTGAAAGAATCATGTTATTATATTAATTAATGTTGAGAACTTTAAAATTCTAAATAAATGTTTTGATTTATTCTACGTTCATCAATTAATAATGAGTTACACATAACATTAATTGAAAAGGAGAAAAATCCATGAGTCTTTCGTAGGTCATGGTGGCGTTCCACCCCGCCCCATGACCTGACATATCTTGACCCGCCCTATAAAATATTGGACAAAGACATGTTATCGGATTTGCATAACAAAAACAATAAATATATAATTTTGATACTATATTAATAGTTATCCTCTTATATACTCTATTAATTTACTATAATTTACTATATAATTTACTATATTTCACATTCTCTTATATACTCTATTAATAGTTATCCTCTTATATAATTTACTATATTTCACATTCAAATCATATAACTTATTTCATATTATTAGTTAACAATCTAATAATACATATCGGGCATGTATATACCCGTATTCATTGGATACCTGTTCAGATAAAGATTTCCATACTCATGAGAAAGTACCCTCCCGACGTACCCTTTTTACGAGCAAAATTCAAAATTGATAGTTATAATTAAAATATTAAATAGAGATATATTTTTAAAGAAATGCAAGTGATCTTAGACTTTTAATATAAATGGAGACCATATATGTGTGACATCCTAAAAAAGTTTATTTTGATAAGATCGAATAATTAGAATGGAGGGAGTAATTATTTTGTGCAGTTCCTTTTCTTATTGTGGATTTTATATATTTTTGTTCATAAAATTTTCTCTAAAATTTATTATTATCTTCGTCAAATTAAAATATCGTAAATTAGAATTCAACCGGTACGTTGCACGGCGTAATAAATTCCCAATATTTCATATAAAAAATTTCATTACATAAACTGCAAAAAACAATAAATAGTCACAATATAATAATTAAATCAAATGAAATAACAACATGAATTCAGTCGATATTTTGAAATCTTCACATCTATAGAGAAAAAAGACTAAGAAAATAATTGTTTACATCCTCTACAACCTAATCGTTGCAACATAATGATATAAAAGCAAAGATTAAAAAAATAGTCACAAAGATTTTTAAGTTAGATCATATATGTCAAGAAAATAAAATTTAGTCATATATTATTATGACAGAATTATATTATGTGTGTCTTTAACTGTTGGTGTGATATAGATAAATGAATTTTTATTGCACAAAAAAAAAATAAATCAATTGATTTGCTCTAAGTTATTATTATAATCTAAGTTTCTATTTATAATATAAAATATTTTGAAACAAATTTTGATTTCCATATTATCAAGAACTCTGAAAAGAAAATTTTAAAAACCAAACAGAGATAAATAACAAAGAAATAAGTAATTAGTTTATAATGCCTTCATTTTCAAATTCTTCAGTAGAAGGAAGAATAATTCTTAAAAGAAAATACTAATCCACAAGAAATTGAACAGTTACTCGCCGTCAAATTTAAATCGGCAGAGGATAATAAAAAATTATTAAAACTCAGAATTATTTATAAATGCTGACAAAAAAAGAAAGAAATTAGCAAACTAAAATAAAAAAAGGAATACAAAAAACTAATAACTAATATAAATTATTGAAAACTCGTGATGAATATCCAAATAAGAAAAGTTTAATTTTTAAAACTCAAAAATGAGGCTTATAAGTTTTTCAATTTTTTTTTTTAAATTTCATTTTAATGAAGGAGTTTCTTTTTTTTTTGTATTATCTAGGTTAGTGAGTTAACTTTGCGTTGACAAAACTTGTATATTGATAAAATTACACTAACTCCAAATTATTCTATATTCGGAAGACTTTCATTAAAAAACCCGATCATGGAGATCCATAATGGCTGAGTTATAATTTCTCTAACAGAAAAATAGTTTTTTTTATTTATTTACAGATCTAGAGTTTTATGCATGGCAAGTAACAACGTAAAATTTTTGTAGACAATAATTTAAAAAAGCTTATCCAATTGGAATAACAGTAAAGAATAATACTTAAAATGTAATGCCCCGTGTCCTGTAACAAGCGCGTCACGATACACAGATATATATAATCACTATGTCCGTACAATACATAAAAGTGTTACATAAATTATCACGATTTCAAGAAAATTTAATTCAACTTTATGATTTTCATGCAATCTACGACACTAAATAATAATAATAAATAATAATATATATTGTAATAATAGAAAAGTGCTATTTTTTTGGGGTTTGGTTCCCATAAATTCAAAGATTCTAAGAAAGGAAAATTTGAAACTTATATAAAGATAAAATTTTGTGATTTTAGAAGTGGAGGAATTATGGAATGAATTTTGAAAAATTATGCAACATTATGGTAATGTCAGTAAAATTATGGGCGGGAAAATTACTATTAAGAATCCAAATCCAATTGAAAACTTTTGTATTATATATTATATGATGGGGCCATATCTCTTTTAAGGAATTATTCTATTGATAGTTACGAGTCTTGTACCTCAAATTGCGAGAAAACCTATCTAAGTCTGTGAATTATTTTGTTTGTTCTCATCTAACCATCAGAAAACTGCAAGTGGCCATTTACTTGTCCTTTAAAGATAGAACGAGGCAATATCTCTTTTAAAAAATCAGTCCGTGGATAATAAGATGTCCTATACTTCAACTGACTAGAAAAACTATATAAGGTCAAGATTCATTCCATTGTACTCTTCTAACCGTCAGAAAAACTATACGGGGCTATTTACTTGTCCATTAAGCAAAGATTGAGGCAATATCTCTTATAAGGAATTATTCTGTGGATAGTTACACTTCTTGAACTAAAAATAGCAAGAAAACCTATCTAAGGCGCGAATCATTCCATTGTACTCATTAATCATTTAGGTAAGAACATGGCCATATTTCTTTTAAGGAATCATTCCACGCATAATTACATGTCATGTACTTCGAATAGTGAGAAAGGTATCTACGTCAATGAATCATTCCATTGAGTAAACTAATAGAAAATTACGCGGGGTGGGCTATTTACTTGTGTCCATTAAGGATAGAAGAGGCCATGTATCTTATAATAAATCATGAACTTTTAACGAATCATTTTATGATTAGTTGCGACTATTGTACTTCAAACAGCAAGAAAACCTATCATTTTACGCTGTACTCGTCTAACCATTAAAAAAATACACGAGGCCACTTACTTGTCCCTAAAAGATAGAACGGAGTGATATCTTTTTTAAGGAATCATTATGTGGATAGTTACGCATCTTGAATTTCAAATAGCTAGAAAAAATATC
This sequence comes from Nyctanthes arbor-tristis, assembly GCA_963692815.1. Lineage (NCBI taxonomy): Eukaryota > Viridiplantae > Streptophyta > Magnoliopsida > Lamiales > Oleaceae > Nyctanthes > Nyctanthes arbor-tristis. Next base: position 12,036 of record CAVNYN010206130.1, on the reverse strand, counting down.
TAAGGCCGCTAATCATTCTGTGAACTCATCTGATGATTAAAGAAAGAATGAGACTATATCTCTTTTAAGGAATCATACTGTGGATGGTAATGTGTCTCGTACTTCAAATAGAGAGAAAACCTATCTTACTTTGTGAATCATTCTATAGAACTCATCTAACCATTGGAAAGCTCTTCCGATCTATTTACTTGTCCATTAAAGATTGAACGGGCCACATATCTTTTAACTCGGGGCCATATATTTACTTTTCTTGCTATTTGAAGTACAAGAAGAGTAACAATCCATAGAATGATTCTTTAAAAGAAGTATGACCTCGTTCTTTCTTTAATGGATAAGTAAATAGCCCCATGTAGTTATTTAATGGTTAGATGAATGCAACAGAATGATTCACAGCCTTCTATAGTTTTTCTAGCAATTTGAAGTACAAGACACTTAACTATCCACGAAATGATTCCTTGAAGGAGATATTGCCCCGTTCTACCTTTAAAGGACGACTAAATTGCCTCATGTGGTTTTCTAATTGTTAGATGAGTACAACAGAATTATTCTTGGACTTAGGGTAGGTTTTCTAGTATGAAGTATAAGACACGTAACAATCCAAGGAATGATTCCTTAAAAGAGATATTGCCCAGTTCTATCTTTAAAGGACAAGTAAAGAGTCTCGTACAGTTTTCTAATGGTTAGAAGAGTACAACAGCATGATTAATAAACTTAGATAGGTTTTCTCGCTATTTAAAGTACAAGACTCGTAACTAATTACAAAATGATTCATTAGAAGACACATGGCCCGACCTATCTTGAATGGACAAGTAAATCACCCCGCGTAATTTTCTAACGGTTAATCAATGGAATAATTTGTGGAGTTAGAAAACCTTTTTTCTATTTGAAGTGCAAGACACGTAACTATCTACGGAATGATTTTTTAAAAGAGATATAGTCACGCTCTTTCCTTAATCGACAAGTTCCGATCTCCCGTGCAGTTTTCTAATGGTTAAATAAGTACAATAGAATGATTCATTGCCTTATATAGTTTTTATAGGTTTTTTGAAGTGCAAGACACGTAACTATCAATGGAATAATTCCTAAAAAGAAAGATGCGTAACAATCAACATAATGATTCTTTAAAAGAGATATAGCCCCGTTCTTTCCTTAATGGGCAAATAAATAGCCCCATGTAGTTTTTTAATGGTTGGATGAATGCAACAGAATGACTCGTGGCCTTAGATAGTTTTTTAGCAATTTAAAGTACAATACGCGTAACTATCTAAGGAATGATTCTTTAAAAGAGATATTGCCCCGTTTTATCTTCAAAGGATAACTAAATTCCCCGGGTAATTTTCTAATGGTTAGACGAGTGCAACATCATGATTGACAGACTTAGGCAGGTTTTCTAGCTATTTAAAGTACAAAACTCGTAATTAATCATAAAATGATTCGTTAGAAGATACATGACTCAATCTATCTTTAATGGACAAGTAAATAGCCCTACGTAGATTTCTAATGGTTAATCAATGGAATAATTCCTGAAGTTAGAAGGCTTTTCTCACTATTTGGAGTGCAAGATGTGTATCTATCGATGAAATGATTCTTTAAAAGAGATATATCCTCATGTAATTTTATAATGGTTGGATGAGAGCAATGGAATGATTCTTGGCATTGGATAGTTTTTTGAGCTAGTTGAAGTACAAGCTCCGTAACTATCCGTGGAATTATTTCTTAAAAGAGATATTGCCCTGTTTTCTCGCTATTAGAAGTACTAGATTCGAAGCTATTAGCGAAATGATTGCTTAAAACAGATATGGCCCTATTCTTTACTTAATGGACAAGTAAGTGGCCCCAAACTAGTTCGGGCTGGTTCAGTTCGACTTTTGGCCAGCATGGGTTAGGTTGCGGGTTGTAGGAGGCTGAACCAACTCAGTCTGGTTCAGTTCGCCAAACTGGCCAAATCCGTGTTAAACTGAACTAGAAAGACCCGGTTCGGTTAAACCGGTTAGAACCAATTTTTTTCCCCTTTTTAAAACGTGTTTCAGAGAATCAGATTTTGAAACTCAAATCAAAACTAGATTTGCAAACTTAGGAGAGAAGACAGGTCAGAACTAGCAGATTTACAATCTCAATGTCAAAATTGAAACCCTAATTAAGTACTACTCATACATCAACAATAGAATTATAGAGCTTATTTTCTCAACAAAGGACAATAACACCTAAAAGAAGCCACAAAAGAAAAAAAGCAGTAGGCCTTATGTCTCTACGTCTTCTCCCTTTACGCAGCTGTGCTGCTGCGCAGCTGCGCACTTCTAGCGCTGCTACTGCTAAAGCGGCGGCCGCCCCCGCTACTGCTACTACTATGCATCTATGCGGTTGCTGCTACCACTATCGCTGACCAGCTACAGCGGCTGCCGCCGCTCTCATCTCTCTCACATTTGAAACCCTAAATCCCTAATTGGTCCGGCCAAATAATCTCTCTTTCTCTCATTATTAAAGGGCCTAAAATTGGGCCTAAAATGACAATTGGGCCAAAAACTCAGCAACCATCATTTGGGCTTACAATATGAGCCAACTTTTAAACTTAAAAAAAAAAGCCCAACCTGCATAACGACCAGATTGAAACCGACCATTGTGGGTCAGTTTGGGTCGGGTTCCCAGGCCCAGTGGGTTGGGCTCGGTTTGGGATTTCCTAAAGCAACTGGGTGCCTGGTCGGTTTCGGGTTGGGCTCGAACCTGACCCAATGCCCAGCCCTATGATCACAAGCGGAGATAGGTTTTCTTGCTATTTTAAGTACATGAACCGTAACTATCTAGGGAATAATTTCTTAAAAGAAATATTACCATGTTCTTTCCGTAATGGACAAGTAAATGCCTTGTGTAGTTTTGTACTGGTTAGAAGAGTACAATATAATGAATATTGGCTTTAGATAGTTTTTCTAGCTAGTTGAAGTACAAGACGTCTTATTATCCACAAAATGATTTCTTAAAAGATATATTGCCCCGTTCTATCTTGAGAGGACAAGTGAATGGCCACGTACAATTTTCTAATGGTTAGACGAGTACTACAGAATGATTCATAGACTAGATAGGCTTTCTCGCTACTAGATAGTACTACAAATGATCTTTCTATTCTTTACTTATTAGGCAAGTAAACGGCCCCATGTAGTTTTTTAATGGTTAGATAAACTCAACGGAATGATTCAAGAAGTTAGATATTCTTCTAATCGTTAGAAAACTACAAGAGGCTTTTTACTTGTCCTTTCAAGATAGAACGGGGCAATATCTCTTTTACAGAATCGTTTCATGGATAGTTACTTGTCTTGTACTTCAAATAGCTAGAAAAACTATCTAAGGTAGTGAATCATTTTGTTGTTCTCGTCTAATTATTACAAAATATATGAGGCTATTTACTTGTCCTTTAAAGATAGAACGGGGCAATATCTCTTTTTAGGAATCATTCCGTAGATAGTTACGCGTCTTGTACTTCAAATAGCTAGAAAAACTAAGTCATGAATCATTCTGCTGTACTCGTCTAACCTCTATAAAACTACAGAAGGCTATTTACTTGTTCTTTAAAAATAGAATGCCGTAATATCTCTTTTTACGGAATCATTCCATAGATAATTACGCCTTGTACTTCAAACAGCTAAGGAAAACTATCTAAGACATTAATCATTCTGTTGTACTCATCTAACCATTAAGAAACTACACGCGGCTATTTACTTGTCAATTGAGGAAAGAATGGGTTCATATCTCTTTTAGTAGATAGTTATGATTCTTTTACTTCATATGGTGAGAAAACTTATCTATCTGGGTAAATCATTCCGTTGTAATCAGCTAACCATTAGAGAATTGGACAGGTCATTTACTTGTCCATTAAGGAAAGAGTGTGGTCATATCTTTCAAGGAATGATTTCATAGATAGTTACAAGTCTTGTACTTCAAATTATGAGAAAACCTATCTAACTCTGTGAATCATTCCGTTTATACTCATATACCCATTAGAAGACATAAGACTATTTACTTGTCCTTTAAATATAGAACGAGGTAATATCTCTTTTAAGGAATCATTTCTTAGATAGTTACATGTCTTATACATCACTAGCTAACAAAACTATCTGGGGCTAAGAATCATTCTGTTGTACTCATCTAACCTGTAGCTATTGGAATTTTCATAAATAAAAATTAATATTTTAAAGATTTTAAAGAATTTTTAGCATGTCATTACCACCATAATATGTTATTTTGATATTGGTCACGATAAAGGTTTTAAAGAAATTCGCGTTGCTCATCTATTTTATTTTAAAGATAACGCAAGTTTATAATTAATTGGATTTCATTTCAAGATACGGTTCAGGTCTAGTTATTTATATTCACGTACGATGAATTTGGGTTATTTAGGAAACTACCTAGAAAATAGGTCAAATTAGGAAAATAGGCTAAATGTACAAGACATGTAAATATCCACAGAATGATTCCTTAAAAGAGACATTACCCCGTTCGGACAAGTAAATAGTCTCTATAGTTTCTAATGGGTAGATGAATACACCGGAATGATTCACAAAATTATATAGGTTTTCCCACAGTTTGAAGGACAAGAGACATAACTATCCACGGAATATGGCCACATTCTTTCCTTAATGGACAAGCAAATGCCCCGATGTAGTTTTCTAATGATTCAATGATTTCAGCAGAATGATTTGCAGAGTTAGATAGATTTTCTCGCTATATGAAGTACAAGACGCGTAACTATGTACTGAACGATTCCTTAATATGGCACCGCTCTTTACTTAATAGCCAACTAAATAACTCCGCGTAGTTTTCTAATGGATAGATGAGTACAACAGAATGATTCACAGCCTTAGTTTTTCTAGCTATTTGAAGTATAAGATGCGTAACTATTAGTGGAATGAATCCTTCAAAAGAGATATTACCGCGTTCTATCTTCAAAGGACAAGTAAATAGCCTCATGTAGTTTTCTAATGGTTCGACGAGTTCAAGGGAATGATTCAAGGATTTAGATAGATTTTCTTGCTATTTAAAGTACAAGACTCGCAACTAATAATAAAAAAAGACATGACCCCTTCTATCTTTAAAGGATAAGTAAATAGACCCACGTAGTTTTCCATTGGTTATTATTCGACAGAATGATTCATTGAGGTAGATAGCTTTTCTCGCTATTTGAAGTACAAGACGCGTCACTACTAATGAAATGATTTCTTAAGAGAGATATAGCCCTATTTTTTTCCTTAGTGGATAAGTAAATAGCCCCATGTAGTTTTCTAACAGTTAGATGAGCACAATAGAATGATTTTCTGCCATGGACAGTTTTCTAGCTATTTGAAGTACAAGAAGCGTAAATGATGCTTTAAAAGATATATCGCCCCGTTATTTCCCTAATAGGCAAGTAAATAGTTTCATGTAGTTTTCTAATAATTAGAGTACAACATAATGATTTTCGGTCTTAGATAGTTTTCTAGCTATTTGAAGTATAAGTCGTGTAACTATCTACAGAATAATTTTTTAAAAAAGATATTGCCTTGTTCTTTACTTAATGGACAAGTAAATAGCTCTATATAGTTTTCTAATGGTTAGATGAGTACAACATAATGATTCTTAGCTTCAGATAGTTTTGTTAGCTAGTTGAAGGACTAACTATCCACGAATGATTCTTTAAAAGAGATATTGCCCCGTTCTATATTTAAAAGACAAGTAAATAATCTCGTGTAGTTTTTAATGGGTAGATGAGTACAACGGAATGTTTCACAGAGTTAGATAGGTTTTCTCACAATTTGAAGTATCGGACTCGTAATAGGTTTTCTCACAATTTGAAGTATGGGACTCGTAACTATCCACAGAATGAGCCCTTAAAAGATATATGGCTCTATTCTTCCTTAATAGACAAGTAAATGTCCCCATGTACTTTTCTAATGGTTAAATTATTCGCAGAATTATATATGTTTTCTCACTATATGAAATACAGGATTCGTAACTATTTACTGAATGATTCCTTAAATGAGTTTGGCCCCGTTCTTTCCTTAATGGGCAAGTAAATAGCCTCACGTGGTTTTCTAGTGATTAGATGAGTACAACAAAATGATTCACTACCTTATATAGTTTTTCTAGTTATTTGAAGTATAAGACGCATAATTATCTATGGAGTGATTCCTTAAAAGAGAGATTGCTCCGTTCTATCTTTAAAGGACAAGTAAATAGCTTCGTGCAGTTTTTTAATGGTTAGAGGAGTACAAAAGAATGATCCACATACTTAAGTAGGCTTTCTCACAATTTAAAGCAGAAGACTCATAACTAATTATAAAATGATTCGTTAAAAGACACGTGGCATGTTCTATCTAGAGATAGAACGAGTCATCTATCTTTCAACGAATCATTTTATGATTAGGTGTGAGTCTTGTACTTCAAATCGCAAGAAAATCTATATAAGTCCGTGAATCATTCCGTTATACTCGTCTAACAATTAGAAAACCAAACTTCAACCATCTAGAAAAACTATCAAAGGCCAAGAATCGTTCCGTTTTTACTCATCTAACTATTAGAAAATTACATGAGCTATTTACTTGTCCATTAAGGAAAGAACGGGGCTATATCTCTTTTAAAAAACCACCATGGAAAGCTTTCTAACTCAACGAATTATTCCGTTGGTTATCTATTAGAAAACTACGCAGGGGCTATTTACTTGTCCAATAAAGATAGATTGGGCCACATATCTTTTAACAAATTATTTTAGGATACGTTATAAGTCCTGTACATTAAACAGTGAAAAAACCAATCTAAGTGCGTGAATCATTTCGTTGTACTCGTCTAACCATTGGAAAACTACACGATGCTCTTTACTTGTCCTTTAAAGATAGAACACAATGATATCGCTTTTAAGGAATAATTACGTGGATAGTTACTCGTCTTTTACTTCAAATAGCTAGAAAAACTAACTAAAGCCACAAATCATTCTGGTTTGCTCATCTAACTATCAGAAAGCAACACGGGTTTATCTACCTATCCATTAAGGAAAGAAGATGGCTATATCTCTTTCAAGAAATCATACCATGGATAGTTATGTGCCTTGCGTTTCAAACAGTGATAAAACCTATCTTACTCTATGAATTGCTGAACACATCCAACCATTAGAAAACTATGCGGGGCTATTTATTTTTCTATTAAAGATAGAACGAGGCATATGTCTTTTAACGAATCATTTTTTGATTATCTGTGAGTCTTGTATTTCAATTGCAGGAAGACCTATCTAAGTCCGTGAATCATTCCATTGTACTAATATTACCATTAGAAAATATTACTGTTAGAAAACTATACGAGACTATTTACTTGTCCTTTACAAGATAGAAAGATGCAGTATCTATTTTAAGGAATCATTCTGTGGATAGTTACACGTCTTGTACTTCAAATAGCTAGAGAAACTATCTTACTCTACGAATCATTTCATTAACTCATCAAACTATTAGAAAACTATGTGGGATATTTACTTGTCCACTATCTAAAGAATGGCGCCATATGTGTTTTAACGAATCATTCCACCGATACTGTTGAATCTCGTACTACTAATAGCGAGAAAACATGTCTAAATTTGTGAATCATTATGTTGTACTCATCTAACTATTGAAAAATTGCACGAGGCTATTTACTTGTCCATTAATGATAGAACAGGGCAATATCTCTTTTAAGAAATGATTCCGCAGATAGTTAAGCAGCTTGTACTTCAACTAGCTAGAAAAACTTTCCAAGGCCAAGAATCGTTCCGTTGCATTCATCTAACCATTAGAAAATTACATGAGGCTATATCTATTTTAAAGAATTATTCCGTTGATTAACTATTAGAAAACTACATGTGGCAATTTACTTGTCCATTAAAGATAGATCAGGCCATGTATCGTTTAATAAATCATTTTATAACTAGTTACGAGTCTTGTACATTAAGTAGCAAAAAATCCTATCTAAGTCTGTGATTCATTCGGTTGTACTTGTCTAACCATTGAAAAACAACTCTTTATTTATCCTTTAAAGATAGAACGCTACAATATATATCTTTTTTAAGGAATCATTTCATAGATAGTTACGCGTCTTGTACTTCAAATAGCTAGAAAAACTATCTAACCCTGTGAATCACTCCGTTGAACTCATATAACAGATTAGAAAACTACACGAGGGCTGTTTACTTGTCCATTCAGTGAAGAATGATGCCATATCTATTTTAATGAATCATTCTGCTGATAGTTTCAAATCTTATACTTCTAATAGCGAGAAAACCTATCTAGCTTTGTAAATCATTCCGTTGTACTTATCTAAGTATGAAAAAACTACACGAGGTTATTGGCTTGTCCTTTAAAGATAGAACGGGGCAATATCTATTTTAAGAAATGATTCCATGAATAGTTACTCAGCTTGTACTTTAACTAGTTAGAAAAACTATACAATGTCAAAAGTTATTCCGTTGCACTTATCTAACCAATAGATAATTACATGAGGCTATGTCTCTTGTAAAGAATCATTCCACGGATTGATATGTGTCTTGCACTTCAAATAACGAGAAAAACTTTCTAACTCCACAAATTATTCCATTGATTAACTATTAGAAATCTACGAGGGGCTATTTAATTGTCCATTAATGATAGATTGAGCCATGTATCATCTAACCATTAAAAAACTACATGAGGCTCTTTACATGTCCTTTAAATATAGAACACTGCAATATCTCTTTTAAAGAATCATTCCGTGGATAGTTACACGTCTTATGCTTCAAATATAAAACGCTGCAATGTCTCTTTAAAAACTACATGAGGCTCTTTAAATATAGAACGCTGCAATATCTTTTTTAAGGAATCATTCTGTGGATAGTTACATGTCTTACAATTCAAATAGCTAGAAAACTTACGTAAGCTTTGTATGATGCACAGAAATAAAATATTAATCACATATATTGCCCTTAATACTGTAAAACACCGCAAAAGATCAAGACACATATAATAATCTTCCGATCTTTTTTAAATTTTGAAAAAATTCGTTAAATAAAAAATTAACCTTTAAATATGCTAACTACAGGTCAACATAAGAAATTAGCGAAAATCACGGGTTGAAGAAGCCATATGTGTTCACACAAAAATTGATTATGTTAATAATAATATGGTATTAGAAGGAAAAAATCTCAATTTTTGCGTGAACACATCTGTTAATAAGGGGTCGAAGAAGACATATGTGTTCATGCAAAAATTGAGATTTTTTCCTTCAAATACCATATTATTATTAACATAAATAAATTTCAGGATAAGGGAAAACATGATAGAGAAAAACTAAAATAAGCAATTTCCTTAATAAGAAGGAAATTTAGTTAAGTATCCATATGGACTCAATTTAAGGCTAATAAAGGATAAAAACTCGTTTCTATTTTGGCTAAATATGAAATAGGATAAAATTGGCTGAAATGACCAAAATGAGTACATATTATGACATCATGCTGATGTAGGTTAATAATGGGCGGGAAATAGAAGGCTTCACTACTCTTGATTTAGGATATAATAGATTTTCAGTTTTATTTAATTTATTTTTTCATATGGTTAATATTTAGTAATGGTTGCTGTGGAATGGAAGTTTGGATGCTTTTTAGTTTTGTTTTGTTGGTATGAATTGAGAGGATTGGATACTTTTGTTTAATTGCTTTGGTAATTAGATGCTTTTGTTTAATGCTTGTAAGACAATTGAATTAGAAAGAGAAAGATTGGATTGAGAACATTTGATTAATGTTTTTGTACCCGAAAATGCAAAATGTGTAATATTTAGGTAACTTGTTGGCATATTGTAATGTATTTTGGCAATAATACAGACATATTGTTTTGGTTTTCAGTTTATATAATTAGTTTAATGAAAGAAGGTAATTATTTGTTGCTACTTCGAGGGCCCATTTTTTGAAGGTAGCCAATTGGCCTTGGGCCCGCTGTGGGATGCGGTATATTAGTCAATTAAAAATGTGAAATTCTAACTTCACGCCCGAGAGCTCAACGGACCAGTGACCTCAACCACGACTTTACAGTTTGAACAAGCAGCTTTCTGACTACGTTACGAGTAACAATCAACCAGAACTAGCTCTCTGCTCCTCCTACGGTGGCAACCGGCATGAAGTGAAACAGTAAAAGGTAATAAATTTTATGCGATTATTATGTAAGCCCTAAAAATTCACCACTGATTTTTTTTTTTGGATTTATGCTGGAAATTACATGTGCTTAAATTGGTTTAATATGTAAATTCTATAGCCCTAATTTTGGGATTGCTTGAATTTAGATGTGTTTGAAGTGTAAAACCCTAATTTCACTTTGACATGTAAATGGGTTTATTGGTTGATTGATTTCATATGTAAATTGTAATTCCTATACCTTTTTTTTTCATTTTTTTTTTGGAAAAAGTAATTCCTATACTTAAATCAAAGACTTTGAATCAAAGAATTATTTTTGATATTGTAGAAAGAAAGAATCTCTAAATTGTAAACTTGCTTAAATTTGAAATTGTAAGTACTAGTGAAAGGCATTTTTACACTTAATTTTATGCTAAAATACCACCTGATTAATCTTTTATTATTGGAACCTCATTGTACTTTGTTAATATTTGGGATTTGCACTTTAGTAGAAAGCACCTGGAAGTTTATAAAATTATTTTTGATAATGAATTCATTGTAAAGTGATTTTAGACTATGAAAACTCTTGTGAGGTGAGATGTTTATATTTGCTTTTATTATTGAGATGAAATGTTTTATATTTTTTCTTTCTTAAAATTTTTGGTCGATGACTGCTCGTCAAAAAGAAAAAAAAAATCTACTAGCACTGGCTACTACGCCACTCGACAAAAATTAGATTACATAGGGTAAATTAAAAATGACAATTCTGTATCCATAACCTGATACCCGCTAGTACCTGCCCCGTTAAATATCGGGGAGGGTACGAGTACTGTACACCCCGACCTAATTCCTGATTTTTTTTGTAGAAAAAAAAAGTTTTGATGGTGTGAAATTTCAAACCCAAGTTACAAGGACGAAACTTACACACCTTAACCACTTTGCTGATTGTGTTTTTGGATTAGATTTTACTTAAGTCAATAATTAATATGAATTCAAAATTTAACTTCCTTGAAATAACAAAAATTAGATTTATGGACAGAACCCTAGTTTCTTTCACTCTGTCCTGATCCTGAAGCCTCTATCCACTTCCACTCTCCAGTCTCGGTCCACCCATTTTCAGAAGACCACCGTTCGCCGCGCCGCGCCGCGCTTCACCCTCCGTTCGCCGTGCCGCGCCGCGCCTCGCCCTCCGTTCGCCGCGCCTTGGCCTCTTTTCGATGCCGGTTTTAGATTCTCCATTTATCCTTCGAATCTGTTTCCAGTAATCCCTCTCCATCGCTCCTTCGCTGCTGCTCCGTGAGTGTTATGGTCGTTTAGTTCATTTTTCAGCATATTTATTTCTTGATAGGTTAAGTGTTATAGAATGTTACTTAGAATTGTTATTTCAGCAATTTTATTTCTTGAGCAGATTTTGTGTTCTGTTATTGTCATGTTAGTGTTATAGTTATAGAATGTTTATTATGCTTTGTTAATAATTGATAATTCTAATATAATTGGTATGTACTTAAGTGTTATGCTTTGTTTATTATGCTCCGTGAGTGTTATGCACTTATGCTTTGTTTATTAATGTTTATTATGCTTTGTTAATAATTGATAATTCTAATGTTTATCATGTTCTGCCCTCTCCGATGAAGAAATTGAAGAGGAGGTACTTTGATTCTTTGTAATAAGTATTTTTAAGACTTTGTTACAATATTACAAGTGATTATTATATTTGTGTAATTATTAAATGTTATTCTAAATGTATGTTGTACAGGATTCTGTGGTCACCCGGACTTTCACATATAATGACGATGATGAATGAAGAAAGTTACCCTCTCTTATGAATGTTTTTAATGAACAATTAATTTTGTTGTCATATTTAGACTTATGATTGTTTTAAGTTTGTTTCAATGTTTGTAACACTTTATTTC